>JAVCKT010029649.1:0-33027 GCA_032273925.1 Rhynchotus rufescens | reverse complement strand
CCCTGCGTGTGCAGGGGGGTTGGACTCGATGACCTCTGAGGTCCCTTCCAACCTTGGGCATTCTGTGATTCTATGAAGTGACGGGGAGGTCAAGGGCACGGCAGCCTGGAGAGACACCCAGGCTTTCTGCCCTTACGTCTCCGAGGGCGTCTGCGTCCCCCATCAAACACCCAGGGAAACCAAGGCATGAGGGCTGGGGACAGTCCCCCCGGGTCCCCGCATGGAGTGCTCCCTCCCAGCTCCCCATGGGGATCACACTGCTGCTTTCCAAGCCCTTACTGTGAACCCCAGAACCTGGCCATCCTGCCTCCAGCTCCCCATAAACCACACCAATTGCCAGTACGGTTAATTCGTTTGAACCCAAAGCAATTATATTATTTAGCGACTTAATTGCCTCAATACAAGTTTTCTATTATTATCTTATATATATATATATAGATATACACACAAAATGTATATAGAAACATTTTTAGCCCATTTGGAATCACTAGCCCTGTGAGTAACGTGGTGTCACGCGCTGCGCTCCTGGCCGAGCGAGCATCATCTCAGCGACGGAGTGAGGAGCTGCCCGGGATGGATTTGCTAGTTCGGCTCGGCCCTAGTGTAGAGCGAGGTGAAATGACCCAGCGAGGAGCTCGTGCAGCTTCTCCGGGCACCAGCAAGCGTCCCGAAGACGGCCGGAGCAGGAGGCTGCGGAGCTCCGAGGGCGGCCTCCGCCGGGAGCATCCCACCAGGGAGCATCCCACCGGGCAGCTGCTGCGCTTCCCTGGTGCCTCCTGGCTGGCAAAGCCCGCGCCCAACCTGTTCGCGCTGGTGCTGTGATTGCTGCCTCCTCGGCGGAGGAATGACCTCCTTTCCCGATGATCAAAAAGCTTTTCTCTCCCCAGACAAAAAGGGTGGGAAAATAAAAAAAAAAAGAAAAATCAAGATTAAAAGAAAATAATCAAAACGCATTTTCTCCACTTCCGTCTGATCCATTTAATTCTCCAGATACGCTCCTGTTGAACAATTTCACGGAGCATTACGCAGAGAAAGGCCCGCTTTCTTTTGGAGTCAGCGGTTCCCCTGGCCTGCCGCCTTGTCCCGCTCCGCACGCCGGTGCATCCCGGCTTTGCTTTGAAGTCCCAAATACACAAACTGTGAAGGCGGCTCAGCTGGAAAGCCATGGGGACAACTGCTATGAGTTCGACAGGCCTCAGCCCAAGGTGGAAGGGAGAAACCTTGGGAAATAAATCACCGCTGCCGCAGCCACCGTGCACCTCGCTCGAGCACTGCAGCCAGAGCCACCAAGAGCTTTCGGCAGGGGAACGCATTTTAAACTTGGTTTGTACGTGAGCCTAAGTGGACGGCACTTTATTACTTTTATCTCCGCATCTCAATTGAAGCACTCACCGGCTGGGTGCAAGCAAGCCCTTAAGTTCTTCCCCACCAGCCACCAGCAGCCACAAAAGTCATTCGCAGCGATTGATGCCTCCTGCTCGCCGCTTCCCACGTCCCGCCCAGCCAGGGAAAGGTGCATTCATGGGCAGGAGATGGGCCAGGGCATGTGCCCAGCGGGACTTGTAGGAAGGACTTGGGCCAAAGCCTTGGAGCACCGTTCATTGGCTCTGCATTGTATGAGGATGAGTAAATCCTCATACATGAGGATGAGTAAATCCTCTGGTTGTATGAGGATGAGTGAAGGTTTCCAGCTACATCAGAGTATTGGACACAGCAGGAACTTGGGCTCTGTCCCTGTCTCTGCTATGTGGCCTTGGGTGAATCACTTTCTGCGCCTATTTCTCCACCTTTGCTTAAATAGCACAAAATTCAAGAGCAATTATACATCTAAAAGAGATGTCTTCTGGCTACAGAGTGAAAGGAGGTCTCCTCTGACAGAACAGGAGCTGTAATTCAGCCCCAAGAGTTCAACATGCAGAAGACCTGGATGCTTTGCACTGAAAGAGCTTGGGAAATGTATTGACAGAGAAGATGCCAGGGCACAGCAGCGCCTTCCTGCACAGCAGTGAGTCTGGCAAGGCCTCAGCTAACAAAAAGTCTGAAACCCTGAATTTGTCCAACTAGCTGAAGAAAAACCCCGCTTTGGTAGCGTTGACTTGCCTTGAAAGGTCAGCGAGCTGATGCCAAACTGAGTAAATGCTGCACAGTACCTCTAGCTGTCCTGAAGGCTCAGGTTTGTTCCCCACATACATAAGGCTAATATCTTTTATGCAAATTTGCTCCACCTTGGAAAGAGGTCCAAGAGGAGGCATTTTCAGGTCATATCTCCATTTAATGTGCAGTCAGTTGGATGTGTTTGCACATCCCTGGTTTCCTCCTCTAGCCCAGCTAGACTCCTTGCACCATCACTTTGCATCGTCATTTGTCAAGAGCAAAGAGACCCCAGCCCTGGGCCCAGCTTTGCATGTTCTTGGGCAAACTGGTCTTCCCTGCCCCATGCTTGACCCAAAAGTTGAGCCCCCTTCTTTCACGAGCAGCCTAGGAAGGGGGAGGATGTGCAGGAAGGGACAAGAGGCCTCCTCCAAGCACATTCCACATGGATTCATATGCTTGTTTACAGCTTCCCACTATTTATGAACTCTTGTAACGCTCCTCTCGCAGCCAAATACCAGCTTTGCTTTCCATGCTGATTTTCATCTATTGCATTTAGCAATTAAAGGTGATTTTCTTTCCCCTCATGTTTCTAATGGAGCTTATAATTAACATGCTTTTGATTCACTTCCTTGCTTGCACGCTGGCCTCAGATGTCAGCGAAGCCCTCTGATGATCACACCGCCTCTGGGCTCTATTTATAGCCAGGCTCGGCTTTGGATGCAAGACCATGGGGAGGGGAAGGAGCAGGGACGGGAGGACTGAGAAGCTGGGCTGAGCTCTGGCCTCTGCTGTAATCCTCTTTGCCCAAGTCCCTTGATCCATCCACGGAGCTTTTTCCCTGCAAAGTCTCCCTTTGCCATCTGTTTGCCAACCTGGCCCTTGCCTCCAGAGGGGCTCTGCACGGAGCCCCATGGGTTCCCCAAAGCCTACCGGGCAGGGAAGCCCCTGCAGAAGATGTTCTCCAGGCCATGGTGACTTCTCGCCACCAGCCCTGGGAGAACTGGGCTCCAGCCAGCTCTTCTCAGGAACCCCAGGGTCTGCATCAGGCCATAGCATCTTCTCTCCTCCAGCAGCAGAGCCAGGGAGGTGTCCCCAGCCCAGAGGAGAGCACTGGGAGAAAAGGACCACCAGCATCAGAGCTGAGTCCGACCACGGGGGAGTCGCTAGGGACAGAAGAGCACCCCAAGGTGCACAGGAGTGCCGGCCAAGATGGAAAGGCTGTGTCAGGACCCCCTTTTCCCAGGAGTTTCTTCCCGGGCACGAGGACCTTTGGAGCCAGACTCGGGGCAGAGGAGGGTGGCAGCACCACCGAGGAGCTTGCTCTGGAAGGGGAACGGAGCCGTGCGATGAGCGGGGCAGAGCCCAGGGCAGCTCAAGCAGGATGGACCCGATTAAACCCGGCTGGGGAAATCTCCCAGCTCCGCGCCCCGAGAGGCAACTTGGCGCGCGAGGAGGAGGGTTTTAGCAGAAGCCCTCGGAGATGATGCACAGCTGCTGAGACCGATGGGATTTGACCTGGCCTAATAGCTCAAATTAGCCCTCGGTGTTGGACCGGCTACCGGGGAAATGAAAGGTGCCTGGGAAAGCTTCCCTTTAATCCAAGAGGCAGCCGGCTCCCGGGCTCATACCCAAAGCAGGAGCACGCAGAGTGTGTGCATTTGGCCAGAGGTTTCTCTTAGCTCCTGTAAATTTAATAAAGTTGTCACCCTAATCTAAATCGCTCTGCATGAGGAATGGTTGCCTCCGTTATCTCGGCAAACCTCCTGCCTTTGCTTTCCGGCCCATCCGGATCGCTTTAATGTTTTGCAACC
This sequence comes from Rhynchotus rufescens, assembly GCA_032273925.1. Classification (NCBI taxonomy): domain Eukaryota; kingdom Metazoa; phylum Chordata; class Aves; order Tinamiformes; family Tinamidae; genus Rhynchotus; species Rhynchotus rufescens. The sequence continues at coordinate 29,122 of JAVCKT010029649.1, read as the reverse complement.
CAATCTAGCTCTTAACCAGGCCAGGAAAATCCACCCCGCTCCTTCAGACAAGCTTTCCAGCCAAACGAGGCTTTCCCCAGGAGCACAAGCATGCCTGCCTGGGAACTCCGCTCCCCAAGACCCTGGGGGACATTTGCCACCCACGAGCAGGGTCCCACTGGTGGCCAGCGCTCAAGGCCACGTTCCCCCAGCCTTGGCCCTTACCTGCAAGGGCTGCGGGCAGCAGGGCCACGGTGGCTCCTCTTCTCGTGCTCCTTGTCTCAGCATTGCTGGCCCCAGGCTGGCTGGAAGGGGTTGGGCACAATTCCCAGGGAGCAGTTACCTGTCTGGACACAAGCTCCGTCGCCTCCATCCCCATCCTTCTGGCTTCCCCGGTGATCCATGCGGGAGCTGCAGCCCGAGGGCTCCACCAGCCCCGTTCCCGCTCCGTGTGTCCCGCGGGCGTCGCTGACGGGCGGGAAGGCAACCGAATCAATTAGGAGTGGATATCCACTCAACAGGAGTGGATAATGATACGTTTTTTAAAGCATGTGGTGCGCGACAGACTTTTCGGAGCGGCTTATTTTTAGTTTATGTGTCTGTAACCTTCTAAATAAAGCGCCCAAGCTTTTCCAGGGATCGAGTCGCTGCCGGAGACGCTGGACGGCTCCCGGCCGGGGCTGCAGCGGGCAAGGAGGCAGATCCCGGGAAAGATTAACAAAGCCCAACCCGGCCCCTGACTTTCCTGCAGTGGCTTTCCAAGGAGAAACAACACCCACGGCCATGACAAATGTCGTCTTTGTCTCGCTCGCAAGTGGAATATATAAAACCCAGAGTGTGGCGGCTGCTTACACGCTGGAGTGGTAGGTGTATAAATATATAGTGAATAAAATGAATAGTTTTGTTTGTTCTGCTCTTATCTAATTTAATAGCTTCTGGGTGAGCGATTACTCTCTGTAACAAGAGCAAATAAGCAGCATTAGTGTAATTGGGTGAATATTACTGTGTTTTATGCTCCATAATGCAACATTAGGACCTCAGCACTTGCTCGTAAAGGATGTCCTTTTGCTCTGGACACACCAAGGCTGGAGGGAGAGTGGCCTGGCTAGTGTATGTGCATGTTAGCCCTGGTTTACAGGGGAAGACTGAACTCATCCTGCCTATGCTCCAAGCACATACGTCCAGCAAAAGGTGACGGCAGGACACCAAAGCCGTGCAGATCCCTGGGACGTGAAAAGCAAAGGGAAAATTCAGCTTCTGTCAGGGATGGAAGAGAAATCAGCCCGTGTCGTCTTCCGCTGGACCAGCTACGCACACAGGTTTAAATGGTCATTAATGCAGTCCTTCCTGCCTGGAATCATATCTGGGTTAATGTCCTCGCTTGCGTCCGCTCCATGATGGACATCTCCATTAGAAGCAATTGAAGCAGCGACAAGGACTGTCTGGGGAGAAAGAGAAATGGGCTCTGGGGCTGGGGAGGGGTGGAGATTTCACATAATTCAACTTATTTCCTTTGTTACTGACGATGAAACGAAGGAGACAGCTCTGGAGTTGTTTTCGCAGAGAAGAAATTGGAAAAACGTAGTTAAGAAGCAGGCTGCTTTGGAAACGCCCGCGGGCTCGAGGATGCTCCGCTTCTTCCGTGCGCCCCAAGAGCAGCCCAAATCCCCGGCCCTGATCCGGTGTCACGGTATCAGCCAGGTAAAAGCTCCTCGAAGCTGGGAAAAGCTGCTCGGAACCTGTTCACTGGTGGTTACCCAGGCACCTAAGGAGTGACCCCAAGGGAAGGGGACACCCTGCATCCCAGGCCCCTGCACCCCATCTCCGTGGGGCAGAGGCAGCGCATCCGCAGCAATGAGGAGCCCCCCTGGCTCTACCATCTCCCATTGCGAGCCATCTCCCAAGGCTCCAAACCTGGATCCGCTTCTGTGCGTGTGGATGCGACGAGCCCCAATTTTAATTAAAATATAGGAAAGTAAGAAAGGCAAGCTGGAGAGAGGATCCAGACTGGCTGCCCCCTTCTCTCGGCTGCAGCTACAGAGCTGATTTCCACAGCACTTAAAGGCTGCAAAAACGTTTTCGGGGTAGGAGCAGAGGTTAATCGCTGCAAAAATAGAGCTGAATTGTAGTGAACAAAGAGGAACCGGGCTCCTGGAAAGCTGGACGTGGCCCTTACGGCCCTCATGGCCCCATGCGGATCCAAGAGCTGGATACGAGCATCTCTGCCTACCCCTTGGCTGAGCTTCCCTAGGCTGAGCCTCCTGTGTCTCTGAACAGAGGGATCCTCGCAGCGGGACATCGTCCCTTGCCAGAGTTCCCTTCCTTGGGTTGTGCAAGCATCAGCACTGGGCTCCTAGCCCTACTTTTCTCCTACCCTGCTGGGCCACGGAGGGTCCCCAGAGAAAAGCAGCCCCTCTTCGGCACATCAGCACCCTGCTCAGAGACCCCTCATGAGCAAAATACATGTCCTCTTTAAACCTTTAACCGGGGTTAGCTCCGGCGGGGACCAGGCTGCTTATCAATATGCTCTGGTTTATCCCGCAAAGCCGCCTCGTGCCGCCAATCCGCACACGCGCCCGTGCCGCGGCGTCTAAACCCGGCCGAGAATAGCACCGACCCAAATCGGATCGCGCGCGTTGACTAACCTCATTAATCCCACGGAGGGAAGCCCGCGAGGTCGGGGAATTGCTGGTGCGAGCGCAAAGCCGGCTTCACTTCGAGAAAAGCAGTTTATGCTCTTCTGCCTTCAGATCTCCGGGCTGTGGGGAGGCCGTGTCCTCACTGTTCTCCTGGAGCTATTTGTGGCCTTGTTGAGCGTGCACAGGTTTCCCCATGCATGCACCCTTGCTGGTGCTGGTGCCTCCACACCCCTGCTTTAACCCCACCACCTCAAACCAAGATGCTTGACCAGCAGCAACCCTTATACTAACATATTTCATATTGAGGAATGGATGTTCCTCAACACATGGAGGAACCTTCCGTAGCCCTCTGTGACCCAGCCACCAACCTCAAAGCTTGCGTTCACACAGGGCAAGGGCTCCCACAGAAGACCCACTGTCATCTCCTGGCTGGAGCTGACAAGGTTAATGGGGAAGTACCTCCTGCCCTCTCGCCTGGACCTGCAAGGAAGAAGAAAACCCAACACTTTGGGTTATTCATCACTTCTGCCAAGATTGCTGCTAACCCTCCCAGCTCAGTGCGTCCTGCCAGGGGTCTTCTCTCAATGGGTGGTCTTCTCTCGTGCTCAATGAGCACTGTAGGAGCCAGCACTGTCTCTGCCTGGTCTGGGTGACACTGTGGAGAGTCTCTTGCTTCTGCATGGCAGTGGGGCTTGCCCCATGAGCTCAATTCTGTCCTGGAGACAGACTTTGTGTTCCCCTCTTCTCTCTAGCTAAGACAAAAGACCCAACCTATGGGTTGATCACAAGAAGCAGGAGAGCACTTCCACTGCTCACTGCCCTGGTTGAGTTTCCACTGCTCTCATTTCCAGGTCAGATTTCAATCCATAAATATTTGAATACTGGAACCTGATGCATCTTATTTCACTGGGGAAGCTAAGAGATTGCTTCTTGCCATCGCGCTCGCTGCATTTGCTACATCATCCGTTAGGTTTTGGGGGCTGTGGAAAGCCTGAGGAGCTCCCAGGGACGTGGGACATCAGCAAGCTCTGGCCAGTGACATCTTGTAGGGCTTACCGGGTATAGCACTATGCAAGAAGGGAGCAAGCAGGGGGGTTAGCTCACCAGCCATAGCTGGGCAATGGTGGATATGCACGACCAAGAAGTCAGCAAGGACAGGTTAAAGGATTTCCCACGGATGCAGGGTTTCTCCTGAACGTGGTAGCTGCTCAAGAACAGCCAATGATGCTTTCTCAGAGCCCGCGGTTTGCAGCACACCAAGCACCGCTTCAGTAGGGTCACGTTGACCCTGCGTTGGAGATGCTCCTTAGATGCTCTTCTTGGAGGTCCCATCATCACGAGCGTCACCAGCACGCTCGTGCCCACCAGCGTCACAGGGAGAGAAAGTCCCTCTGTGCACAACGGGCCCTGAAAGGAAGGAGGGAGAGCAGGAGGAGAAGCGAAGCAGCGCTGCTCGGAACGCATAATCTTGTTAAAAATCTCAGCAGGGACCCGGTGTAATTAATACGAACAAATTCATCTCGGAGCAAGCTCTCATTGAGTTCGAAATAAATCAGGAGCTGCCACATGGCGCCATCACAAAGAGTAAGTTATCACGAACATATGTGTGTGTCTATCTGTATATCAGCTGCACATCTCACAGGTGAGACCGCTCCAAAGCACAACTAACACTGGGGCAAGCAAGACACAACGAAGCTGGCTGAAATCCTATTAAATCTGAATTTTAGTTAATGGGAGGGAGATTAAAAACGAAAAAAAAAAAAAAAAAGCTTAATTGGAGCAATTACCATGTTTAGGAAAATAAGCCCGAGTTCTCAGCAGTGTTTGCTGCTTTTACTGGGTGAAATAGATGGAATAAATAAGTAAATGGAGTTGTGTTTCAAGTTTGCAGAAGGTCTACCTTATTTATTCACAGCTAGAAGATTTTCTCTTTCGCTCCCCAGCAGCAAAAGGGAGAGAAATCTTAAAAACGAAATGCAAAAGAAGGTTTTATTTCCTCAGAAACGAGCTAACAGCAACAACTAACTAATGCTCTGGTGCCGCTTCTGTTTTCAAATTGGCTATCTGAAATCTCCTATTAAGAAAACAAACTAAAAGTTTAATTTGGGGAGAAATGGCCTGGCAAACTAGTCAGGAATTTTCCTGGTCTGATTTCCATCTGCTCTTCAGTACCTTCCTCTTCCATTGCAGTGCCAGGTTTTCTCAGCATTTCTTTCAGGAATTGGGGGTCACTTGTGTTGGTCGTTACTTCCTCAGCGCTCGCCCAAAGCCAACCCCATCCTGTTCCCAAGAAATCCCTCGGCCCAACTATCACACCTGGGGACACGCACAGCTTGGTAACTTCTACCCTGCCAGCAAGGAAAGCTGAAAACAGTTCCCGGGATTACGACTGTAAAGGCACCGATGTGTTATGAGGTCCTGCAAGGGCAAACAGGGACATCTTTTCTCCATCGTCACGCTCTGTCTCATAAAAATGTCTTAAAATAATAACGCAAACACCCTTAACTCTGTCGGCTTTTCCTTGCAGGAATGCAGGAGCTGCTGCTTTTAGCGGTGGAGCAACGACGAGTCAACCACAGCCCGCGTGGCTGCTTCCCTGGCAGATCCCTCTATAGACCCCACGAGTCTGGCCATGGTGACCCTGAACTCAGCCCCAGACCAGCTGCTGGCCACAGGCTGTCCGACACGTCCCATTTTGCCCAGCAGAAGAGCTGTATTTCAGTTGACACCTCAATCCCAGCAGACAGCCCAAGGCTGTCTTCTCCAGAGAAGATGGAGCAGAATTAGGACACACGGAGCCAGGTGCTACTTCACAGGTCTTCAAAATCCTCCTCAAACTCCCTTCTCCGCACAGGCTCCCGCTTCCCAGAGGAGTGTGAGAAAGCCTTCATCCCCAGAGTCCTTCCCAGTCTCCTTCTCCTCTCACCAGCCCTTCTTATCTCCCAAATGAAGTATGTCAGGCAGCATTAGCTCAGCCTCCCCTGATCCCTGCCCAGGGAGCATCTCTTGCAAAACAAATAGCTCGGTGTCAGCAAAAGTGTCTGCAGTGATAAAAGCTGCTCAGCAGCGGAGGCGAGGTACAGTTCTGTATTAATATCCACCGGACGCTTCCAAAGTTATTAGGGCCTTGAATATATCGGCAGATTTTCTGCTCCACCTGCCAACCCACAGGAGAACGGATGAATTCCTCATGCTAGCTGGAGTGTCTTCCCTCTCCTTCTTTAACCCTCATGGAGATTTATGACCCTTCTGGGGGTTTTGTCTTTCCAGGGACATGACAAAGTCTCCAAACTTGGCCAAGGGCTGAGGACCTGCCTGCTCTTCAGCAGGTGATGCAGCACATTCCACTTCAGCACAACATGCGGCCAGCCCTCCAAAAGCAATCACTGTTGTACCCCTTGAAAAAAAAGCCAGGGGGGAAGGTGTGCTGCATCTTCTGCATCAGTTTGCTGGGCGAAGGATGTATTCTGGGTGGAAGGAGCAGCGCAGCAAACCCACCAGCACAGAGATGCTCCACACGTGTGCCAGCTGCAGCGCTCAGTAGCCAGCCGGAGAAGCTGGAACTTTCCTGGACCTTCAAACCCACAGACATGGGGATCTGATTTCCACTCAGGAAAAATGGTCTTGTGGCCAAGGTACTAGGGACCTTGCCAAAAGCTGTGCTCACAGGCAGAGATATTGCCCTTGCTCCCAAGCTATTGCCTTGTCTCTGCTTGCCTCAGTTTACCCGTCTGTAAAAAAAGAGGGAACAATTCCTGGCAGCTGCAAAAGTACCGGCATGGCTCCTCCCCACCGTGTGCCCCGAGGAGATGCATTTGCAGGAGCACGGGGACACGTCGCATGCTCGGCGCTCTTGCCACTCTTGCAGCTTCTCAGGTCGTGCCCTGGCCCCTCGCACAGCCTCCTCCCAGCTAGTTCCATCTCTGTCACGTCTGATGAGCATCACCTGGGGCTTCCGCAGCGCCTGTCAGGGTCACTTTGAACACGCCACCGTGCAGTGGGTGGCCGTGCTCCCTTGCAGTCACAGTTTTCCTCCTTGTGCTTGTTTATTTTGTCCTTAACTAGCCAGGCGCTGGGGAATATCGGCCTTTCTGGCTCTTTCCAGATGAAGGAAAATCAACAGAGGAAGGGGGGGAGCCAAGGCACGCAAGGTGCAGTGCAGAGAGGTGTTTGCTTTCTGCCCCTTCTCTTCTCCAGATGTGCCAAGTTTCCAAAGTACACGTGGAATCGGTGCTATCTCCATCCTGCCCTGCAGTCAACCCCATCCCACTCACCTTCCCTGCAGAGCTGAAGCCTTGCTGATGAGCTGGGCATAGGCCAAGGAGTGGGAACTCGGTGCCTGCTCTCAGTGTCCATCCAGAGGTGCAGCATTTACCATGGCCAGTTGGTGTCTGTCTCCATCACAGTCTGGTCCATCACATCCGTGGCTCACGAGCAAGCTATGGGCAGTCTCGTGCTCAAAGATGAGATATCTGATGTCAAACTCAGGCTTCATTAGCACAAGTCCTGCACAAGCTAGGACATTAACAGGATCTGAGTGGGTGCCAGCCTTAAAACACAGCCAGATTCTGCAATATGAATGATGGGAGAGTGGATGCCTTCACTTCTGCCCAGGGAAGGACTGTCCTTCTGCTTTGACCCTGCCATGTAGAAGTAGGAACTGGGAGGCTCTTGTCCCCCAATGGCCCTTTGCCTTCCCAGTTCCCTTCTTCCATCCGACTGCTAGCACCATAGGTCAGACAGTGCCCTGGCCCCAGCTGGGATGATACCAAGTTGGTCAAGGGTAGAACAGGACAGCAGGAGCAAAGCTGAGTGCCAATGGGCCAGGCATCTCAGTCCTGGCCACAAGATCCACACAAATCCCTGTGTTGCAAGACGAGATCCCATCTCCTGACCTGCATATTTGAACAGCAGAGCACAAAAAAATGCAATCTTCCCCATGAAACCACACCAGCCTGCGTGCACATATTTATTGCATCCAGCCAGCTTGCATCCTGCTCCTATTTCCTTGCCTGGGTGAAGAACTCCATCAGTGCAGCCGGTACCTGGGAAAGAGCGGTTGAGGTCACAAAACGATGGCCTCTGCCCTGCAGCTGCCTCCTGGAGCATCCTGCATCTCACCTTGTCCGCATGTTCCAGGAGGCGCTCGTAGGTGGAGCAGGCCTCAGAGATGAGCTGGTCAGCATCCAGGTCCACAAGGTTCCCACAGAGCTGGCCAGGGAAGAGATGGAGGAAAATCAGGGCAGTCTCACGCATCTGCTCAACTTCTGAATGGGGGGAGAGCTGGCACAAAGCCCCAACTTTCACATTTGATTCTCAGTCCGATTCTCTTCCTCCTCTCCAGGATTTTCTCACTCTTCTCAGGGAAATAAAGTCATTTTTACAGGCATGCTAGATTGGCAAAACCCTGCTTAGAGATGAGGTAGGAGATGTCTTCACATCAGCCTACCTGCATCTTCCTTTAGAACCAAACCGCTTCCAAAAACTCAAATTTGAGGTTTTTCCTTTGAAGCCACTTCCAGAGAGCGGTTCCTCCCAAGCCCTGGCAGCCTGGGGTCCGGGAATGCCCCCAAAGCAGTGGGATGGGATGTCCCACACAGCTGCTCACCATCAGGATGTCATCTCCACTCATGTTCTCCCGCAGGATCTGGTCTCTCACCGTCTGCAGCAGCGTGTAGGCCACAATCACTTGGAAATTTCGGCAGGGCTTCCCTATCAAGAAAACCTTGAGGGGAACAGATGGGAGAGGAGCTGGGAGAAGAAAATCTCAGGAAGCCTACAGGCAAAATCCCCAAGCCAGCAAAACGGAGCGTCTCACGCTAGGAGCAGAGCCTCCCGCTAGGCTGAAAAACAGCAAAGCTGCAGCATAAACCCCTGGATGTTCCTCCTGACAGTTTTGGCTCAAAGGACGCCAAATGCAGGGAGGGAGTCTCTGGGTACAAGGCAAGGAGGTCACAGTTGTTAAAGGTGTGGGAGGGGTTGCAATGGTCCCTCACAGCCCACGCAGGCAGGTCAAGCCCTTTGCACTCGATTGCACCCCAGGTTGAAGGAGGTGTCTGGTGGACCTCTTCGCCATAAGAGCATAGGAGCAGATGTAGAGAATGAGCATGCAAGTCCATGCAGCCCTATATTCTGTTTCTGAGGTTCAGAGATGTCTCTCCCATCAGCTTGTCCAGTTGGACTCTGCAAACTGCATCCTCAAAATCCTTCAGCAAGGAGTTCCACAGTCTTTACCATTTTCTTCCTGTGGAGACCTCTATGCTCCAAGATCTCCAAAAAGCAGAAAGGCTCCTGGAGGCCCTGGGGGCACACCAAGTATTTTACTGAACTCTATTTACATCTAAACGTGAAGCCTGATCCAGCTAGCTCTGTGCAAGAGCCTTCTGCAACCAGGGAGGAACAAGTAGTATGAGACAGAGATATTTTAGATAAATGTGCACCAAAAATCACTCCTTGAATAACCTTGCACACAGACACCCACATAACCCAGAGCGGGACCAGCTGGGCAATGGGTCTATGGGACCATGCTGGTAAACACGTGCAAAGGGAGTTTGCAGCCGGCTTCCGAGCCCTGTTCTCATCTCCAGGCTTCCTCCTCTTCCTCACTGCCCAGACGGGGCTCCCTCAGCCCCCAGGTCCCACTGCCCAGGTGGAGAGGAGTTAGAGTGAGCACTTGCTGCAGACTTCATCGAGGGGTGTGCATAGTGCTGTGCAAATATTAATTGAGAAAATCAAAGCCACCGGGGAGCAGGGCTGAGAAATGAGATGCAAAGAGATGCTTGTGGGGGAGCAGGGAATCCTACTGCTCTGGCAGCCTCTTTCCTTTTCCTGGAGTCCCAGGATGGATGTCGGAGCTGCAGCCTTGCAAACTGCCTTGCAAACCACTGGGAGTCCTAGGGATAACTGTCCTGGGAACAGGGACAAACTCGGCCAGGTGAGCAAGTGCTGCCACACTCGAAGACCTGCTCCTAATGAAGAGCAGAGTTTTTATCATGTACTCAGAAAAAAAATCACGAGCTGACTGTAGGTGTTTTGAGATATGGTTGAGGGGGATCCTCTCCCATGATCCAACTCCTGTGGACCATGAGGAGTTAGATCCTCCTAAAATTGGGTTAAAAGGCATTTAAGGTTTACAAATCTCACCCAAAGGCCAGGCCCATCAAGATCCTCTGCTAGGAAAAGGGAATTAGACACTCTATAGCTCTGAGGGGTCTGGATACGGTGATTATTCTCTGTTAAGGACAATATACCTGGCAATATTCCTTCGTAACCCAGGTGTACGTCAAATACGTGAAGCTCTTATCATTAAGAAGTACTCACCTCCCAGAGCCTCCAGACGTCATAGAAGGATTTGAACACCCGCTGGAAGGAGAAGGAAAACCAGGGGAACAGTGACTGAATGACCTGTGTGCCTTTTCCCTCTGAAAGATGAGAAGAGCAGACTCCAGTCAGAAGCTCAAGTGGAATTCAAAGGCAAAAAGACATGTTTGAAAGGTATGGAGCGGGGTCACTTTCCACCAAAACAGCATCAGCGTGACTCTGAGAAGGCCTGATCCACCCTTTCCGATGGAAGAGCGGCTCAGCGGAGGAAGAGCTGGAGGAGATGCTCAAAGGCCGTGACCTCAGCTCCATCTCCTCGCAATTCACAGAATACAGATAAATTCAGAAAAGTGAGTGGAAAAGGCTAAGGTCTTTCAAATTGCTCCCAGGCGCTTGTCTCAGGAGAGCCAGGACGTGTAACCCCTGCTCAGTGTCCCTGACCTGCATTCTTGGTATGATCAGCGGGCAAAGATGAAGTCAGTTGCTCTGCAAACATTTACCTTCTTTTGCAGGAATCTGCTGTAAATGCTGCTTTATGACCTACAGGAGCATCTTCTCTGGGCTGGCAAGAGGCAGCAAAGAGGCTTGGGACTTACCCAGGTGTTTTGCAAAGGTGGGGTCCATAAATGCAATCAGTGCCTTGAGCATGATCAAATTTTTCCCCACACCTATGTTCATCACGCAGCTGTGCTCCTGGGGGACACAGAGCAGGGACAGTTCAGGTGGCCCAGCTCCACCTGTCACACAAGCCCCAAAAGCACCTAATTTGGCCCCATTCCTATGGCTCCAGTCCCAGCAGAGGTCATCAGCAGAGTCTGGATCCAAGCTTAGGTGATATAACATGGGGTGCTACCCATTAAGCAACGCCTAGGAGTCCTCACAGACCCAGACCTCAGCACGGTGCCATCCCCACTAAAGGGACAAGTGCCCAGAAACTCACTGTTTTCTGGAGGAAGAACTGGAAGAGCCAGTAGATCTCATGCTCCTGCTCAGCGAGGAGGTGGAACAGCAGGAGCATCTCGTGGAAGCCTTGCTGGTACTCTGCCAGGAAAGAGGACACGGATGCACTCGCATAGCAAGGATGGAGATCAGCATGGAATCAGAATGGGGTATGTGGAACAGAGGAAAGAAAGGCAAGGAGAAGCCACAGAAACACAGAGGGGAGCAGGGTGAGAACTTCCCTCTGTGGGCTCAGGTAGGACCCAGCAAGAGCTGCTCCTCACATGCTCACCGGCCTCCATGTTGCACACATAGCTGAGCAAAAGGATTTTTTCCATCTGCTTCTTGTCCACCCTGGTTTGGCCTTGGGCATCTCTCGTGTACAGCCTCTGCAGGTCTGAGTCTGGGGAGAGGGAGGAACAGTCACCAGAGCTTCACATCTGGAGCAAGCCATTCGGAACCAGGTTGCTTCACGTCATCACGTCTCCGTACACAAAGACTGAAAGTTTAAGCTCTGAAAACCTTGGTTAATCTCACAGCAGCTCTCTAAGCAGAACACATTGTACAGGAAGATGGAGAGTGTTTTCTTCTTCCCCCAAACAACGAGAGGAAGAAATAAAGGAAATGAGTAAGGAATCATATTTGGCTGAAGTCTTTACATTTTTCTAAGACCTTCTCCAGCTCCTTGTAGGACTTTTCCTTTCTGAAACAACTTAGTCTTAGCAAGGCATTAGAAAAAAACACAGAGAAAAACCACAGTCCCTGCCTTCTTGCCTCTGCTGGGTTGATTTATGCAGGTTACATTGATTTGTAACATAAATTTTGCAATATCATTTAAAATTCCTTTTGTTGTACAACTTGGAGAAGCCTAAATGGGAATCTGAATATAATAATGCTCTTCACTGAAGTAAGCTCCTTTCATCCACAAAAAAAAATGGGCCTGGAGGTGCTCTCCAGACGCCCAGCCTCTCTCTAATGACATCTCTATCTCCTGCCTTTCTATATATAATTCTCTCTCTGGGTCACTTGACCCACCGCTAAAAAGCTGATGGCTCCAGGCAGTGTTGTAGCAGGTGCTGGCGCTAGCAGTCACATCCAGCAATTGAGGATGAGAAAAGAGGGAGAAAAATGTCACAAATTGGAGCAGTTGTGGGGGATTTTCGGTGCTCAGACATATAACAATGAGCACTGGTGCTCCGCGATGCACTTACTGATGAAGTTGCAGACTCGGGAGAAATCCCGGTGCTCCGTCTCCAGCAAGGGCTGTATCTTGTCGCACATCTTGGCCAAGGACTCGTAATTCTTCCTGCAGAAAGGGGACACTTGGAAGGCATGGCCATTGCCAGGGCACTTCCCTGGACATTCGGTGCACAGCAAATCCCAGTAAAGCTTTGGGTTGGGCAGCACCAGTGAGTCCCATAGTTCCCACCATGGCTGGGATCTGGTCTTCCAACACCAGCTTCTTAGAAAAGAGTGTGAAAAGCATAGAAGGGAATGGCAAAAAAAAAGGAGCATCTCTTCCAAGGACTATGGAGAATGTGCCCCGTGTGCATGCCAAGCTCTCAAAGGCACCATCCACACCAGGAGAGCAATCCAGTCTCTCAATACCTGCCTCCACCCAACCTTGAGAGGAAGGATAGGCACCTCAGGAAGGTTGGTACCCACTCATAAGGTGCCAAAGGACTGAGTAGAAGAATACCCACACACGAAAGCCGCTCGATCCCAGGTGACAACTAAGGAAGTGGGCAGCGAGCTCGATGTACCTCCTCATGCCTTCCACAGCGAGCCTCTCGTCACGTGAGCTGCTCCATGAGTAGTATCCCGTGAGGAACTTCCACGCTTCGGACCTCACTGAGGGGTCCAGGCCCTGGGAACAGCAGCATGGGTGGCTCAGGAGCACATAGCCACTAGCATGGTGTGCCAGGCCCTTCCATGGGGACCGTGGCCCTGGGGAATGAGTGGAAACATCTTTTGGACTCTATCTAGATAGGCATGCATGAAGTTTGCAGTGGCCCAGACCATGCTATTCAGGCAAGAATTTGGGAGGTTTCCTGTTTTGTTGGTAGGAAGCTTCTCATGGTGGTTAAAGTGTTTCCAGGTTGACATTCCACTCAAACTAACCAGTGAGCAGTCACTACTTGGGGTTTTCCAGAGGCTTTTTGGCAAGCAATAGATATTTCGACAGAAAATGGTTGCAATATTCTCTTAAACGAAGCCATTCCTGTCTCAGTTACAATGCCAGAAGCATTTTCACCAAGATGTCCCGAAACCAGAAGGTTCAGAGCAAACCACTGCCTTCCACCACACAGACCTGCCCTCATGGAAACCTCCTAGATGCATCACCCCGGTCCTGCCAGTCCACAGGGCCACCAGCACCACGTCCAAGCGGGCAAGGTCTGATGTGCCCAGCAGTTCTCCCAGCTCACCTGAACTGCCACCAGTGTCCACAGGGGTTAGTTCAAGACCAAAGGGGCTGCATTTAAGCACAACAGTAAAATTGCTCCATAGCAGCTCTGGCGGTGGGAAACAGAGTGTTTTCACAGCTCTCAAAAACTGTGACAGGTTGTCTGGGTTCATCTCTAAGCTCTCCTGGCTCCTTTCATGGAAGTGAAAAGCCTTTTTCTTTCTTTTTTTTCTTTTTTTTTTTTAAGAGGCTTAAAAGAAAAAAAGGTGTTTTGTGATAAAAATCAATTCTTCCTCACTGGGCAAAGCTGACTAATTTGTAAACTGCAAGAAAAGAAGCAGCAGCAAGAAAGCAAGCCGGCAAGCAAAGCCCAACGAGAGGTGTGCGGCATCTCCAGGCGTAGGGATGCTGTTTGATCAACAACTTATATATTCTACAAAATAAAAAAAAATAAAATAAACACACCAAAAACACCCAGCCACACTTTAACAGGAATTGTTAACTCTTCAGCTGTCTCCCTAGTCTCCGAAGCCAGGACAGGGAGGCAGGAACACTCTGGGAGCCCCAGTTTCCTGAAGCATCACCCCTCCACAGCCATTGGTGATCACCAGTGGTCACCAGTGGCCATCAGTGGGTCATCGTGCCAAGAGAAAAATGCAGGTGGTTTCAATGGTCCGTGTCCCCAAGCTCCCTAGGGAAGACTGGGATCCGGGTCTGGACGTGAGAATCCCGAGGGGAGAGGATAACACACACAGGCTGCCACCCTCCTGGTCGTGGAGCTCCTCACCCTTTCAAGGATGATGGACGTAATAAAATCCCAGGATTTCACCAGGTGGCCGCTCTCATCAAAATAGCCTTCCCATTCGTTCCGGTCGATGGGCAGCTGCTTGGCTTCCTGGGGGCAGGAGGAGAGCTGGGGTTAGTCGGGTGAGAAGGAGAGCGGCTCCAGGTCCCTCCTGGGCTCTGTCCCCTTGCTCCTGTGGTGGGAAGAGGCAGCCCCAAGCCGGCATCGCTCCATTTAACTCCAGTGCAAGCCTGTTTCTTGCAAAGGATGAAAGGCAAGGAGAGCACAGGTTAGAGCTGCTAATTAGGAACGACCGGAGAGGGGAAATTAAGGGAAGCAAAATCAGCAGCACGGGCAAGGAGAGCAAAAGTTATTAGAATCCGGGAGCTCTGCACCCAGCAGAGCAAACAAACAATTAATAATGTGTCTCCGCAGGCCCAAAGAGCCCGCGGAGAAGCAGTTATCCAGGCAGCAAGGAGCAGGAACCCGCCGGCAATACTGATGCCCAGCTCTTTTAACATCCAGGGGAGCAGGGAAGTTGCCTCCTTTTTTTCTTTTTCCTTTTAATAAAGTCTGGCAGCAGAGTGATGGGAAACGAGAGAGGCTTTTCCTGCTTGTGAGGGACTCTGCAGCTCTGGGCGCAGGCACAAACGCCAGGCTGCAGAGCATTGACTGCATTACCCTGAGCGGCATTTGAGAGCAGCGCCCATAGTCGCTCCCCAAAGCCCAGATTTTCCACTCAGACACCTGCACCTGGTGTTTGCAAATTGTTCTACAGGACTAGGATGCCCCTAAGCTCCCCTGCAAGCCCCCAAAGAGCCATCGGCCTCCTCGCTGCAGGTGCTGACAGCACCCAAGATATTCAAGCCCACAGGGCAGACACCATCAGCGGGTCAGGATTTGGAAGGTGGGCAGATCTTTATATTTGCACGCCCTGCAGTTTTACTCCCCTTTGGGGTTTGTTAAAAACATATTTTTTTAATAAAAATTATATTTTTATTTTATTATTATTTTGGCTATCTGCATATTTCTTGATCCCACCTGCCACTTCAGCACAGGAGTCCCAACAAGAAGCACCAGGTCCGGCCGCTGGCCAGTGGCCACACTTACCAGCAGGGAGGAGAAGGAGGACCTGATCCGAGAAACGTTGGCTTCAGAAGAGGCACTTTCCATGTCTCAGCTGGACCTGCCTCCGAGAGCTCTGCAGCACGATGCCTATGGCTGGAGAGGACTTCGGTGCCTTGCTCTTCCTTCGCACATCTGTGGAATTCCGGAATCACTTCCAGAGCGGAGACGCTGTGCTGGAATGTCATGGAGACCTGAGGTCACAGTGGAGCCGAGTCACGCGTGACAAAGGCTGCAAAAGTTGGAATTCTCCCTAGGAATGTTGGTCACCCCAGGCCCCTGCTATTCCCCTAAAGCACCAGGCATAAATCTCGGCAGGAGTTCAAGACAACCAAAGAGTTGAGCAACTCTTGGGTTTGCCAATGACCTATTTACAGTGGCTTTGGTGGATCTCAGTCTATAGCCCATGTATAATGTGATTACAAGGCTGTGTAATTGCTGCATAATTGCCCTTCTTCCTGAGGCTGGGTGCACCCTGGGGTTCCAGCCTCTCAATCTTAATTAAAAGAATAAATCTTAATCAATCTCAACCATAATTTCAGGGAGGGGGAGGGGAAGGGAGAGGTCTCTCAGCACTTACCTTTGCAAAATTAACCTTTCAGAGGCAAGAGGAACATGAACCCACGGGGTGAAGTTAGCCTGGAAGAAGATTGCAGAGGTGCCAGGTGCCCCATCGTTAAGGACCTAATTAAAGAGTATTTTAAACAGCAGTTTGACTCCTCAGCAGCTTACCATTTACAAAACCCTCAGGAAAATCAAGGCCATGCACCTGCCAACCCAGAGCCTTTCCAGGCAGACAGGATTCCTCATTGCTATCTTTTACAGAGAAGGATAAGAGGGTGCAAGCAAGGAGACAGTGCAGAGATCCTTGCCATCCTCCCATCATCAACATGCGGGAGGTTCGTCCGTACAAGCAGATCGGCCTCTTCTCATCTTGGGATCAGAGAGAGGCTCCTTTTCCTCTAGTAACAAAGACTGAAGATCCTGTACACTCCATTCTCTTCATTCACCATTCACAGCACCTTTGGTTGCAGAAACACAATTACCCGCAGGATCTTGATATTCCAGAGAAAGAAGACTGATTGCCAAGGGATCTTTGATGCACCATGGTTACATTGCCTTAAACGTGTGGCCTTTAGCAGCTCTGCCTGGCCACTGTCTCTGAGAACTGAGCAGATTCCTGCTGAACACGAGTTCCTGGAGGAAGCCTGTCCAACATGGAGAAGCAGCTCCTGGAAATGAGCCCAGATAAGGCAAGTGCATAGACTGGCACTGCTATGGAGACACCAAGATGACGATCATGGTCATCGGGCAACCAGGCAATTTTGTGAGGGCAATAAGCTCAAGCAAGCAACATGCAAGGGAAGGTTTGCCCCAAATCTCCATCTTCTTCCCACAGTCCTTATGTAGAGCCTCAAGAACTGACCAACTAGCCCCTCTACCCCTCTCCTGCTAGAGACAAGGCACCCAAAGAGGACATTACATTCCTGGAGAGAGCTGAAATAGGGTTATATGATGTGAAAGGAGAGAGGACAAGGCACAAAGAAATTCTCTTCTACTGCTGTGTTCTCAAGGAGTAACTGGGCCAGATCTTGTCTCGTATAATAACTACGTTGTTGTCTTCACTTCTGACGGAGGTTGAAAAGGATCTGCCCGCCTTGCTGTCCAGGGAAACCAAAGCAAGTTGAAGAAGGGCTAAAAAAAGTTAAATGAGAAGGAAAAGAGAAAAGAGTGATCCCAAGAAACTCTAGGGAGAGCTAATGGAGGAGGAGTACTCAGCTAATTACATTCCCAGAAATCTCACCACTTCCAAATGAATTTTTAATGAAAAAATAATGTTTCTTTTTCCCAGTTATTTAACATAGAAAGGAAAAGCTCCAGAGATTGCCATACCATCCCCCAATATCTACCACTTCTGGGCATCTTAAGTTCACGTGGAGAGAAACAGAGTTCTTTCCAGATGGGTCCTCTTGACCACAGGGAGGTGGGACCAGGAGTCAATTTGGCCTCATGCAAACCTGAGAGGTGAGGCTGAACTCACAGCCAGGACCTCCAAAACCAAGAAACCACATGGTCCTCCACCCTCCAGGAGGGTCCACCATGACAGACTTCATCTCTGCACTCGTGCAGCATCCCTAGCGTTCAGGTCACCAGAGAAGATGCAGCAGGTCATGGTTGAAGGTGCTTTAAAGATTTCACCACTGCATGTTGCTGCTGCTACACCATTTCTACCTCCAGCCCTCTCTCCGAACAGCTGCCTACCCAGAGGGAAGGGTTTCTCGATCTGCTCCTCAGCATTGCAATTCAGTCGCTTCCCAAGCCCTCTAAGAGGGGTCTGCTTGGAGGCAAATGAGTTAGCAGTCCCTTGTGAGCCTTATTCCATGAAAAATTACACTTACCCAGGAGATAAGTAAAAATTGAGTGTAGATATAGGGGGGGAAAAAAGTGTTATTTATTCAAAGATTAAGGGAAAAAATATCTAAGGCTACTTTTGAGATAAGAGAGAACTGATCCATTCCATTTCAAACAACCTGCAAAACTCTAACGCAGTCAGGCACCCAGTAATGCTCAGAAAAACTCCCCCCTGCAGGTACCAGGGCTGTATATATGGAGATTTCCCTGGCCAAAGCCCCCTCGCTGCCCTCACAGACGTACCCACTGACTCCCCGTCTCCCCTTGCACCAGCCCAGGAGCACAGAGCCCTTGTGCCATGAGCTCCAAGGTCCTCACTGGGCACTGTAACTCAGGACCTCACCTCTGGGCTTCACCAAAGCATTATATAAGACACAGCACTGGTTATCAGAAGCAGCAGCCACCTGGACAGCCTGAACGTCAGGAAAAAGGCAAGAGGACAAAACAAGCAGGCAGTGATGCTCTCCTCGTGGCGCTCATCTTCACATGGTCACAAGTCCCAGGCAACACATTGCACCAGTATTCCCAAGCTGGAAAACCTTAATGATGTTTGAGCTCATTTCTCCCTCTCACCTTCAGCATTTGTCTGATTCTTTCCCGAATCTATGTTTCTAGTTAACACAACAGCCACAGCTGAGATGAATTATGGGTTGGGGGAACAAGTCTATTCTTTGTGTTTCAAAACTCCTTCCCTTTGGTGTCTTCTGCTTCTTGTGTTATGAGAAAGAGCAATCACTCCCTGCTCACCCTGCCACGCTGCTCAGGCTTTTATAGACCTCTATCATAGTCCCCATTAGTCATCTCCTTCCTATGGTGATGAGATGCAGTCTATTTAAGCTCTTCTCATATAGAAACCGTTCCATCCTTCTGCTCTCCCTTGACACCCCTTTAAATCGCTGTACAGAGGGATTTGATATCTCAATACAAGCACTAGGAGCTGGATGATGTGCAGGAGAAAGGTGCAGGCAGCTTGCTTTAACGGGCCAAAACCTCTAAAAATGAAAAATGATTCTGATTATCCCCATCTTTAACTATCTTACACCCGCAGGGGGCCCTTCTTTCCAGCAGCATTCAGGCCCACAATCTGGAAACTTGGCATCTTGAAATTGTCCCAAACGGTGCCTTGAATCACAGGGCAATTCGGAAGCTCTTGACTCTTTTGCCTGGTGAGTTCAGCTCAGCCATAGCCCTCTCCTGCCTTCTGGCTCCCAGAGAGACCATGAAATAACCAAGAAATAATACCTAGGTAGGAGATTTCCCAGGAGTTCTTGTCTCCTACTTGGACCCACACGAATTAGCGTGTCCTCTGATAAAACAGACTTTTATCTTGCTGTCTTTCTACTTAAGCAAGAGGGCCTTAAAAGGCATTGAAGGGAAAATAGTCTCTGTGAGCATGGAGGGGGTGCTGGGGCAGCAACCCCTTGGGTAACAATCCCACCACTGTCCACAGACCTGCTCGACTTACACCAGCATCCTCCAGCAACCCATTGATTTTCATGGATGCAGGGCTGAAAACGCTCCCTGCCTGCCCCCACTTTTGTTCTTCAAAATTGTTCCATCAAAGAGATCTATGAAAGGCTCAATTCCCGGCTGACAAGCTATCTGTTCAAAGTTTATGTGCCGGGCAACGCTCACAAAGACTCGTTAATGGGAAACCGCTAACGGGAGCGAGCCCATAGGCAGCTGCTACACAAGCAGATCTCTGTTACCATCTAATGCTCCCCAGTTTGGTGAAGCAGCTCGTTCTGTTGTGCCCTCTCCCTTCTTCAGTGCTTAAGACTTGTTTACTACCTGCCAGCAAGAGCAAATAGGGCTCGGAGGGCCCGACAGAAGGACAAGGCAGCGCATGGAGGTCCACCTCCTCCAGAAGGATGCGGCAGGATCATGACTTGCCCTGGATCTCCAAAGCTCCAGGCTCCATCTGCAGCAACACGAGGTGTCGTCAAGGAGGTGCCTGATGAGGAGCCCTGCAGGTCTCCTCCTGGACCATGGCATTTCTGTGCAAAAGGACAACAGCTTGCCCAGGGAGGAGGTGGCTGCAGAATGAGCAGGGCCTCATGTCGTCTGGGCATCAGGAAGGCAGCTAAAGGAGCAGCCAAGTTTAAGAAGGAGCAAACAGAAGCCATCTCCAATTCATAGTGACAGTTTACAGGAGTGCTTTAACACTCTGCTTCCTGGAAAGATCCCAGAAGACACACAGAGAGCTATGCACGAATGCTCTGAGTGGAGAAAAAGGTGTCGAGGAGGAAGAAGTGCTAGGGATGGATAGAGCCTAAAGCTCCCACCTGCTCCGGGTCTGTGCTGCAGGGCATCTCACGCCACAAGGACAAAAAAAGGAGGAAAAAAGAAGGAAAAAAACCACCACCACAAGCACATTGCTGCCATGCCTGGGAGGAGAAAGAGGAAGAGGGGAGCAACAGAGAGGCAGACACATGGTAAGGGACTTCTTTTGGGGCTGTTTGGTAAGCTGGTCACCAGCTGGTTCCTTTAGCCCAGGGAGGGACCTTTCCCCCTTCCCCATCACTTGCTGCCCAGGGAATCATGCTCTTCCCAGCACTAGTCTAACTTGAGCTGAAAAAAATAACATAAAGAAATGAAGTGAAAATGACCCACCTTCCACCTCAACTCCTGTCGGACAGACAATGTGGGTAATTGCATCCACATGCTTGCCCTGGGCTATATTTTACTCCTAGCATTAAAAAAAAAAAAAAGAAAAAAGAAAGAAAGAAAAAGAAGGGCTTGACCTTGCCTCCTCTTGCCTCCTTGAAATCAAAGATTTATCAGCAAACACTACCACGACTCCTCTGAACGGGAGAGGAATGCAGCTGAGATGAATGCCCAATAAGGCCAGAGCTGCTTCCTCTTTTTAATGTATGTGTAAATAAACACACTCTTTCCAGCCAGGCTACGACATGTTAAAAGGAAACGACCCTGTGTTAGAGCTAGTGCTTTTTCTGGGGCAAGCTTTCTTCCCTGGGATGTCTCCATCACCTTCATCCTTGTTGAGAGCTCCCAAGTTCTCCTTCATCCATGACAGGTTCTAGTCTCACCCCATTCCCAGGGGGACACAGGACTTTTTCTATGGGTAGGAAACAGAAGCTGGGGGCTCTACTGAAGGCAGGCAGAGCCCAAGAGGGTATTTAAACCAATATCCTCTCTACCTCTGTACAGAGGAGGCTCTAGCAGCCCATCATTTTTTCCTCTCTTTTAGAGCCAGTCTTCCAAATGGCCAAATGATGGTCAGATGCCATCCCTTGTCAGGGAGACTTGCTAGAGCCTGAGCACGTTTAGTACAGCAACCAGGACAGCTCACAGGCACAGAAAAGCCTGGCCTCCGTGAACAGAGGACACCAATGACTTTTATGGATACTCCCAGTATTGACCAGTCTTGCTCTTTCCCAGCAGCCAGGGATGTTAGAAACAGACATTAGAAAAAGACTCTCCCCAAAGAGCCACAAATCTTTGTAATGCCACCGATTACCCCCACGGTCCTGGTGTGGCCAAACGAAGCTGCTGCCTGGGATACCCACACAGATTTCTGGCCTCTGCTTTGCAGGGTTTCGGTTTCTGTGAGGACACAAAAGATGTCATTTTTGGTATCACTCCATTTGCTCACAATATTACTGCCTTTTATAGGTCCGATAAATTTTTTAAAAAGCACTTTTATTGAGTCATTTCCTGATGACCAGCCAAACCAATTGGTTTATTAGAAGAAGTCAAGGTAATATTGACAGTTTATGTCAACGCAAAAAGGAAGTAGATGAATATTGTCAATGCCCAGAACTCACATGTGTGGGGATACCCTGGGACCAAAGCACACAGAAAGGCCCAGGACTGGAAACCAGTGGTGAAATATTCCTGCCTAAAATCCCCAAGCGGAGACTCTTGCAACGAGGGTCGTTCATGCATTGGAACTTGGAGAAGAAGGATGGTCTAGAAAAGCAGCCCAGGACAAGCAATAGCCAGAAACTCAGTTTCTGAGAGCAAAAATATCCACCCAGAGCACTGAACTCGCTGTGGGTTACGCATTGGCATGACCAGATCAGGGCAAAGTCTTCATGGTTATTTAAAGAGGCTGATTTGAGGCAAACAGGAAAATTACCGGGGATGAGAAGACAAATGCCACTGAGATCACCTAGACCGTTGCTTGAGCTAAGTGAATTACACTGGTTTAAATTCAGCCATGAGGTTATACCCAGAACATATTTCCCAGATAAATAAGCCACTGGCCTCTCGTATTTGTAACTAGGCAACATGCAGACGTGTGGGTGTAGGATGGCAGCGAGCGCTCACATTGGTTATTATAACCTTTCATTTATTCTTGGGCCAATGCTAGTCCCGCGCTCTGAAGGGAAAGGGAAGGTTCGTTGCCAAACCAAGTGGATTTGGACTTATAATCGAGCCCCATAAGGAGAGAAAAACACAGTCTTAGATCTTTGATCACCACAAGCGCCAGATCAGATGGTCCCTACTGCAGCTCGTCTATTTAATACAGTAAAGGCAGCAGCACAGAAGGTGGAAAGGGAGAAATCCTGGAACAGTCAAATTTTAAGCCTTTGGAGACAGAGCTCCATTAAACTTTCATGTCCTCCGTTTAGCCTCCTCCCTGCCCTGCTCACACATGATTTAGCAAGTGCACAGCTGCGAGTTGGTCTGGGAACCTTCCATGAGGAAATTAAAGAAAATAAAGAAAATAACACACCAGGACTTGGTCACCAAGGAGCAAAACACCAGTATGAAGAAGCCAAGGACGTTCTTGGAGCTAGCAGGGATTGCTCTGTGCTAGAAGGTCTGCAATGAATGCCGAGTGAGTTTTCAGTGGGGAAAAAAGGAGGTTGTGAAGACCAGAGGTCATTTGTACCAGACCACTGCATTTTGGGCTGAAGTATCCCTCACCAGGATGAGTGGCAGCAAGGAGCTGCAAGCCCCGTCTTGAGGAATCTGCCAACGCCGTCATGCATCACCTGGCAGGCATGTGCAAGGCTGCAAATACCATCAAGGCCAAAGCTTCACTTGGGTTTTAAGTGCAATTAGGCATTTATACGGAGAATAGGACCCTCCAGGACTAGAAAAGTGATAGAAAAGTACAATAAAAATGAAGCCAATTAGAGTTTTGGCATATATACTTGGGGAAAATTTCCCCTACGTCATGGAAATGAACAAGAGTAAGTTTCTTGGTTTGACCTTCACTACCGTGCAGAAGATCTTGTTGAAAACACCCTACAGAACAGTTCAAGTTGAACACAACCCTCCCTCTCCAGCCAGTGCCCTGCAGAAGCTGCTCTGCATTTCCACCTTGCCCCCGTTTCCCTTCCCACAACACTAAGCTGCTCTCTCCACCTCAACCCCACCGAAAGCACCAAGGGAAAAGGCCAGTTTCACCTCCAAGTGCTCCCGTGTGAGCCAGGGACACGAGCCGAGTGCCCCAACAGGGTGTCCCATCACACCTGCACACCCACATCCAACGCGGGCCTGTTTCACAGCCGGGAAGCGGGTTTGGAATTTCCCCTTTGGGGACGTGCTGCAGGGGTAAAACCCAACGCCACGAGCAGATGTGCTTTCCAGAGAAGGAGCATCTCCTTTCACCTCCCAGCCGAGGCGGTGCGGGGAGACGCCGGCTCGCGGCGCTCGGTCGATGCACGGCGGGGAGCGCGCGGCACGGGTAGGAGCCGCCTTCCCACGGGCACGTGCTCCGCTCGGGAATCGATCCGCAGGCATCACTCGATACGCCGCGCTGCAGCGGCTCGCGAGGCTCCGGGGATGCAGCATAAACCCAGTTCAAGGCGCTCGCTTCAAAGGGAAGCAGCTGCCTCGCCGCTCCCAGGGCCGGCCGGCTCCGATGCTCCTGCAGAGCCGCCTGGAGCAAGGAGTTATCTCCCAGTGTGTGCAGAACGGAGGGAATGGCTAATGCTCACAGCTAGCCGGGAGCACACAGCCCCAGGCACGCTCTAGTCACGTTTAAAATACAAATGTTTCTCCACGTCCTCCCTGCTCTATGGCCCACAGATGCACGAGACCCTGCATGGACCAGAGCCCCATGGAGCATCCCTCTCTGCTGGCCACAGCGCCCATCTCCTCGCGGTGGGGAATTTCAAGCCCTTCGGAGCCCAAAGGGTCTTTGGGGCCAGTGGCCAAGGCTAAGAGCACCCCAGGACAGGCTGCCATGGGCTGTACGTGTTGGTCCTAAGCTTGCCAAAGTCCCTCTGGATGCTCCTTCCCTGCTAGAGCTGCTCTCGGTCTATCTCGCTGCTTCTTAGGGGTTAAAAAACGGGGAAAAAAAAGCTTCTTTTACCATTTCTTTCTCCTCTCCGTCCAAGTGGCGTGGCTAATCGCCGCATGTTTTTCTCTTTCCATTAGGCGGAATTATTGAGCATTAAACATCGCGTGGCAGAGCGCGGAGAGGCAGATGGCTTGGAGGGGCTGAGCGCCCCTGCTAGTCGCATCCCTGCGAGGGGCGGTGGGGAACGGAGGGTAGGAAACAGGTTAATTAGGGGAACTGTCTTTCCGAAATGACACGCTGCAGAACTGGCTCTGGTGAAAGCCGTGTAATTGCCTGGAAACATTGAGCACAGCCTGGCAAGCGGAGCGCTGGGGCTGCACAGAGCCCTGGTGAGCAAGGGTGACCACCGGTTAGGAGCTCATGCAGCTGCCCATGGAGAAGGTTTTGCCTCCCTCCGCCCCACACTGAGAGCTGGATGATCCCCGGGCTTCCTCAGAAACCTGATTCGGGCTGTAAACCCCACGTTTCCAAACACCATGATATTTTTACAATAAGCAGGTTGTCTCCGGCCCTTTGAGCTGGAGACTCAGGCTGTCTACAGGGACGCTAAGGAAGCCGCATGTAGAGCCTTGGCTCGCTACGCCTGGCAAGGACTATAGGGTTTCCACGGCTTGAAAGCCAGCAGGTCTTGCCCCAGCAACTGTGCCAGGACCTCGGGGCCACCTTCCAGCTCCCGGCTTGACACAGATCCCGGCCATTTTATGCTCATTTTTTTTCCCCTTGCACTAGCACTGAGCAATTCACCTAGCCCCTGATTCCTCCTAACCCCAAGGGAAAGAAGGAATATCCCTAGAATTACATGAGGCCCAAGTGCTGCTCAGCTGCTCTAACATGTGGCTAGGACAGGTGAATATTCCCCTTCCTAGCAGAGGGAGCAAAGCCACCGTGCCTGCAAGCAGCACGCAGCCTCTGTGCAGAGAAAGCAGAACCGGGGTGAGCAAACACCAGCTGTTTCATATGCAGAGACCAAAATCATCACCACAAGGCATTCCAGGTTGTCACTGCTATTTTAGCCTGGTGCAGGGTTGCTTAACGTGGTCAGATACAGCCTTACTGCAAGCATTCTCCCCATTGCAGGTATTCCAAATAATGCTGCACCAGTGATTGGTGTCCAACCTGCCCATAAGAACATCAAGCTCATGCCAGAGCGGCATGAGAAGTGAAGCACTCAGGACCATTGAAGCAAACAAGCAATCACTCATGAACACCAAGACCCCTCGGCTGTATAAATCCTTGTCGGAAAGGAGGAAGAGCGAGCCCTGACGCCCCTGGTGTCACCTCTCTTAGGGAGGATGGTGGCACCTGGCCAGGGCAGTTCTCAGTAGCCCACAGCTGCTCTGCACACCAGTCTAAGGTTTCATACTTCCATGTTATATCTAGGTAATAAATGAACATTGCCTTCCCCTGTGTGTTGTATGGCAGCCCTTCAGCCTCGCACCCAACCTCTGGTGCAACCAGACCCAACGTAGAGTACGGGGCCTGCCAAGAAGGAAGCTTATTGTGGGAAAGAGCTGCTTTGGTGTTTGCGAGGCCGATATCAAGGCCGCAGGAGGGTCATTTATCTTTATTTCACACCTGCCAAGAGCACGAATACGTCACCTCCCACATACCTCGTTTCCTCCAGCCCACTCCAAATCATAGTCAAGGAGCTGCCCTGGATCCCCTGAACGTTGATGATTCTTCTCTTCAGGGGGAGCCTGCACTGAGCTATGACTGGTATAGGACTCCACGCTCATGTCTCTGGTTGCAAAGAGCAGGTCTCCAACCAATGGCTGCTTGAGCCTTCCTCCACCATGCATCCTCCTCCATGTGTCGCAGACACCAAGTGCACACCCACAGCAAAAACCCTAGTGTCAAGGCATTGGATCAACCTACATGGTGAACCCCAAGCTTGGCCTCCCATCCTCAACATGAATCTGTACAACTGACTTGACCAGTCTGGTATCATAAGAGAAGACTTTGGGAGACCAACACATAGAAAAGGGAACAAGGCAGGACACCCCATCAGCCATCCCAGCAGTCCCAGTTTTCCTAGGACTGTTCCAGCTATGGAGCCACATCAACTACCACCAGCAGCTTCCCTGTTATTGCTTTGTTTGCCTGGAATTTGGAGCTCCGAGTAAAGCTCTGAGGCTGTTGTTGCACATAGGCTGCCCACAACCTTACACTTAATTTGTCTGTGCAGCCTCTAAATAAAGGAATTCCCCTGGAAACAGGTAATAGGCAGAAGATGGAGTTTCTGATAAGGCCAACAGTAAAGGAGGGAGAAACTTCAGAGCCTCACACTTAGGTGGATGCAGAAGCAGGATGCCACGCGAGCTGCTGAGCAGAGTGAACTGGGTGCTTCATCCTCTCTTCAGAAGATGCCCTTAAGACTGAAGATGCCTGTAAATCCAGTTGAGCACCCTTGCTTGCTGCTATGGGCTGTGCTACCACTTGGACACCGTGTAGGTGCCCCAAACCCACGTGGATTCCCAAAATCCACAGATGTGATGAATCTGTGGCCTTATCGGCCTCGTTTTGCAGAGCTCCAGTGCCGGGAGCAACCCCATCACCCTGGCCATGGAAGAGATCAGACACAAGAGTGGGGGGAAGCAGCTTTCAGCAACACTCACATGCAGCTCTGACACCAGCAGTACAGAAAATCGCCACCAAGACACCCACGGTGCCCTCACCAAGGGCCTACTGGCAGGACCCAAGTTGGTACGGCCCCAAATCCTAGTCATTCCCTAGGAGAAATACACACGAACCCTTTGGAAGTCCCACAAAGCACCAGTTTTTGGTGCACTTCTTCGCACGGTGTTTTTCCACTGCACGTTCATCCTGTTTCTGTAGGGACATTTATGGGACATTTTCCAGCCTTCTCTCTCTTTATCTTGAGACCCTGATAAGGAGAGTACCAAAAAAAAAAAAAAAAAAAATACAATAGGAGGCAATGTGGTGTCTCCTCCAGACACAGAATCTCCCTTCCCGTTGCTGCTGAGCCGTTGCTGTCGCTGCTCTTTCCTTCTCCTCCCTCAGATCAGCGAGGAGGAGATCACCAGCACCTACCTCTGATGCCACCAGCTGCTCGGATGGAAACCGCCCTTCAGGAGGCCAAGGGAGGAGGTGGCATCGCTTCCTTGCAGGTCTTAGGGCAGATCCACCTGTGCCGGGCAGTTCTCCAGCTGCTTAAACCCCTGCTTGAGCTCAGCACCCTCCCAAGCCCAACTAACCCAACTAGCCCAAGAGTCGTCTCGTTGACGTGTTTGAGGAAGAGCTTCTTTCAAAACAGGCAGGATTCCTTCCACGAGAAGAATTTGCTGGGGAAATAAAGCAAGGGGTGGGATGCAGGGAGAAAACAAATTTCTCATTTGACCAAAAACCCAATACTTTTTCTTCTTTTATTTTTTTTTCTCCTTTCCTCTTTCTGAGGCTCAGGATGTCAAAACTCTTCCAGTTCTTCGAATTCCATGAAATTTTTGAATGTCAAGATGCATTTCTTGCAGGAAGCTGACATTTCCTTTCCAAATGCTCAAAAATGCAAAAAAAAAAATTGCTTTTTTCACCTCAATATTTTTTTTTCTTAATCAGAAGATGAAAGGAAATTGCTCCCAGGGGCAATTAATACCTCTGTCCTGGCACCACTCATGCCTGGTCCCCTCTTTACAAGCATCACCTCTGCTAGCCAGGCACCTCCCATTCACTCCTCCCTCTGCCCTTAATTTTAATTTATCAAAATAATTGAGCTCAGCTTGAAGCCGTTGTTATCAAAGCAGCTGAGCAGGGTGATTGTTGCTTCTGCTGAGACCAGTGGCCTAAAACCTCCTCTTGCCTCTGCTGGGGAGATGGGTTGTGCTTGTGCTCGCAAGGTGGTACAGCTGGGGATGCTCCCTGAGAGCTCATGGAGCAAACAGGCTCCTCTCCTTGGCTCGGAGGCAGGAAAAAGGGGCATTTTTCCCCATTCCAGAGGGAGGAGTTAATGGCAAAGGACTGAGCAGCAGTCAGCTTGCAAAATGCAGCACTCCATTGCCTTCATTAGGTTTCAGAGTGAACAACTCGCTGCAATCACCAAAGAAACCTCTGTCAATTCAATGCCCCAAAATGAAGCTTGTCTCTGTTTATCACAGCAGAAAGGAGGCTGACATTCTATGTCCTACAGTAAATTTCAAAACATTGAGTTTTAGTTTTATTTCAAGAGGGAATGTGAAAACAAAAGCGTGTGATGCCTTTGTGGGTTAGAAATTCCGGGACGGTTTCAGTCCGGAACTGAGATGCTTCAATCCCAACCTGCCAGATTGTTTCATTCTGATAAGTAACAGTGTTCCACTTGGATAACATTTAAACAATAATGTGCAATATAATATGCAGCCTAGACATAAGCAAGAGAGTATAAAATTCCAAGTGAAACTAAAGTGATAACATCTGAATGAAACATTTTGACTGCCACAACGAAATGAGGTCAAAAAGATCCATTATGACACTCTTGCCTTTTTATTTTATTTGTTTTTTTTTGGGGGGGTATTAATACTCTTCCAGGAATTTTTCCAGGTAGATGAAATTGCCATTAAATGAATTAAGTCGGCAAGCAGATGCCTTAGCTCTCCTCCTGCTCACCCCACGGTCCCCACGCTCCCAGGCTACTGCAGCTCCAAGGGCACTGCGGAAAGGGGGAGAATAAAAGAGAGAGAGCAAAATCCCCAATGCGTTTATTAAGGATCATTTTGGTCACAGTGGAAAATTGCTGGCAGCTGCAGCCCCATAATCTGAGCAGTTGCCACGCAGCCTCCGAGCCTTCCCTGCTGGACGCGAGCCTGGAAAGCAGCTGGCCAAAGGAGCAGAGTGAGCAGCAACAGCTGGGGGGGGATTTGGTTCTTTGAAATCGAACCCAGCTCGGATGCTGCCCCAAAGAGAGGAGCTCCCCTGCAGAGCAAGGCTGGACTGGGTGTCCTACCCACTGGGATGCACATCCTGCATCACTGGGATGTGCATCCTGCATCACTGAGACATGCATCCTGCACCACCGGGATGAACGTCCTGCACCCACTGCGATGTGCATCCTGCATCACTGAGACATGCATCCTGCACCACCGGGATGAACGTCCTGCACCCACTGCGATGTGCATCCTGCATCACTGAGACATGCATCCTGCACCACCGGGATGAACGTCCTGCACCCACTGCGATGTGCATCCTGCATCACTGAGACATGCATCCTGCACCACCGGGATGAACGTCCTGCACCCACTGCGATGTGCATC
>JAVCKT010029648.1:23746-34231 GCA_032273925.1 Rhynchotus rufescens | reverse complement strand
ATGGAGAGTTGGCTTGCCGAAGACAAGGATGATGGGGACACGTGGAGAGAAGTGGCAATTAAAAATCCCACAAAGGAGCTTTTGCCATGTATGTGCCAAGTGTTTTAGATTATATAATCACTAGCTGTGTCTTGTGAGTATATAACAGCTTTTCGTGCTTCCTGAGAAGAACTGCCCAAAAGCCAGTGGAAACATAACCTGTCCCTTCAATTACGACCATCTTTCTAGTTCCACAGAAATGGGAAAATGTTCGTTTTACTACATTCCTTTCCTCCTCACAACTCTCCACACAAAATAGTTATGGCCAAGCTATCCTTCCCCTCTACCTCTGAAAGTGACCCCAAATGAAATATTTTAGAGCAAGTAGCCTGTACACATGTAGCATGAAGCAGCAATATCAAAGTATCCAATGTCAAGTGAAAACCAGCTCTTTGTAACAAGCTTGATATGAATCATTACACATGTAATGATTCAAGAATCAAGTCACAGCTATAAATATGGAAATAGCTAACTTCAGGGTGGCATTGTTGAGACCTCAAAAGCTTGATGATGACGGTCTGTTCTCTTCAAGTGAAGAAGGAAAAAGGCCACGTAAAGATAGCAATGATGCAGCTGGTAGAGGATACTGTCTGGTAGTGGTAGATCTTGTCTGTGCTGTCATTCAGGGAAACTATTGAATAGAACATAGTGAGTATTGCAGGAATCAGTGATTCAGCATACAAAAGGGACATCATGCACTTAGTAACAAGCAAATCATTTCATAAGAAAAGAGCAAACAAGTTAAAAGCTTCCATTCAAGAGAATATAATTTTATGAAAGCGCCATCAATATTGGTGATGGGATGTTTTCCTATGGGTTTTAAGGCCAGAAGAAACAAATGACTCCCATCATTACAAAGGCCATAAAATACAAACACGTATGTGCCAATCGAGTTTTCTTCTCTGCATTCTTTTTCTTATTCTATAGAATATTTAGTGAATTTAATAAGAGATTGGTTAGGGCAAACCCGGCCCTATGATTGACATATTCCATAGTACACCACTGAGTTCATCCAGGGGCATAAATATCACATATCCTTGCAATATAAAAATAGCACAGAAACCAATTAAGTTGTCTCAGCAATTAAGTCATCATGAAGACCTCAAATCTGCATTATACAGTCTGAAATACCATTCATAGAAAAATACTAATATTCTAGTGGGTACACTCCATTTGTTTGGCTCCAGGTAACGAAGCAAGGAAAAATGCAGTTATAACAAAATCTGAGAATATTTGAAAAACAGCACATTTATTTATCTACTTTTTAATGGTGAAACTACTGTATGTTTCATTGCTTTGGAAGGAGCATTATCTTTATTAAAACACATTTTTCAATGTTTTAAGGAAAGATACATTAAGAAGGATTTTGGAATTTTCTGAAATTGTAACCTTATTGCTACAAATTAAATATTGATTTTAGGCTAATTTAAATAGAAAATCATTACAAATGCTGCAAGACCTCCCAAGGGTTTCCCATTAAGTTTCTCATGAACAAGCAAATGAAACACTATCCATTTGCATTTCTCTTGTAAAGCGTAATTGCTTACAAGTACTGGACAAACCACATCAAATCAGTTTCTCCAGCAGAACAAATGATGCACTACTTATTACTTAATGACAAACTAAAATGACTTATTAATTTGTCTGCTGTTCTTTCAATTCAATCTGGTATCTTCTAGAGGCATTAAATTATAAAAGGGATTTGCAGAAAACTTTAAACAAAATGAACAAGTATAAGCTAAACCCAGGATGCCCTGTTTTTTTCTTAGTGTTTTTCTTCAACAATATATTACCTTAATTCTCTCTCAGAAGAAAGAGTAACTTTTACCTTATCCTGCTTTTCCCTTTCTCCGTCCAAACACTATACCCACCCAAAACCTTTGACATCTTACAGGCATTTTTTGATTCCTTCCTTACTTTCTGGTCCCTAACTTCCTCTCTGAAATCCCTTCTATGGCAATGCTACTTATCATTTCTCTAGACTTTGTAGTTTCTGATCAATTTGCCTGTGTTTGCTTTAGTAGCCTGATGGGAGTGAATTCATGCAGTGAGACAGTTGGTGCTAAGAATCTAATGAGCCTTAGATCCAATGTCCACATTATGTGCATTTTAGGAGACGTTACTTTGGATTTTTTTCTAACCTTCTCTTTTGCTAATGGCTAGATCATAATAAGTGTTTTCGTGGAATGTATCTTCTGGTTTATTTTCATCTGAAAAAGAATCTGTTTTTCCTGCAAAGCCTTTCCAAACTGAAAGTTTGAAAGAAATAAGGAGGGCCAATAAATAGATTCATTTTTTTTGATTCAAACTAATATCAGATGCACTGGGGTCATTTGTCTCACATAGCTTTAATGCAAAAGAAATTTGTCTAACATACTTCGAGTAATAAGTTATATGTCTCTTGAATTCACCTGTTCTTAACTAAAATTCTAAAATAATGATTATGTTATTCCTTCAGTAGACTTTGAAAAGAACTAACAATAGTACAATAATTTATATTAAGTCAGCAAAAATAAAATATGCTGTGAAAAAAAAATCTTATTCTCTATGATAAATTCTTCTTTAATCCTGTTAGGATTATTTTATTCTTCTCCCCAAACCTTTCAACTTAGTCTTCCATCTAAAGCAGCCTGTAATGCCTGCTCAGTATTTACATTTTCCAAAGGAAAGTGCCATAGGTCATTGAAGTATGGGTGTTCCTGCTTCAAAAGGACAAATTCTGTGCACACAAATTGGAGTCAAAATAACCCTTGCTTTGACCAGTGAACAAGAATATATCAAACCCTCTGTTTTGGAAACCCTGACTCAGGTTCCCATGAAAATGAATCTGAAAAAAAAAATACATATATTTACATATTAGACCATTAGGTGCCCTTAGGTTTCTTCCTAACCAACAAACACATTTTTTTTTCTCTCTCATTTTTCTTTTTCAAATAGCTCATATACTCATGCTCTCAATAGATACCAGAAGCTGGGAATAACATCAAATATTCTAAATCATGAAACAGAGAAGATAAAACCTTGAGAGTCAGCAGTAGTACCTTTTTATGGACTCCTATATATGACTCCTATAATATACTTGATATTAGGCACTTATGCCATATTTTAGCTTAGTTATTACTTTAATGCTTATATTTCCCAGGGTCTTTTATTATCTTCCCATGCCTGCCTGAAAATATTTTACCTCCATTGTTCCAACGGTTTGATCTACACACTCAAGTCCCAGTGTCTTCTGTTTGATTATAGAGCTTATCTAAAGTTTCCCTTTTAGCAACTTGAAGATTTCAATCATTTATTTTCCAAAAGGTCATTTTCTTTTCTAGTGAGTGCTGTAGCTGAGTTCTTTCTCCAGACATTCTCTGTTAATTAATCCTTTTATATCCTTTATTACAGTTATTGTCTTTTTCAAGACCTTTCTTCAATTACTTTGATGAGTCTGACATTAGATAGAACAGCCTCGACTAGGTCTAACAAGTCCCTCTCAAAATGTTGAAATAGTTTTTCCTGACTTCTGCTCAGTGTTTGGTTTTATTAAGTGTTTTCCAACATTTTCTTTTCTTTTTTTAAAAAAACTGTGGATCTACTTCTCTGCTTTGTCACCCCAGTTGTCAGATAGCGTATTGTCACTAAATCAGCAGAGTATAGTAAAATGAAATTACTACTGCAGCCTGGAGGATTATACCACTGGGATCTAATTCTCAAAGTTTTCTGATTGTTTTTTCTTATTGCAGTGAAACATTGCCATTGCAAATGTGGGCAGTGTGGTATTTAAAACAGGTCTGTTTCTCAAAGGAAATAAAACGAGATACAGAGGTTGAACTTATTTTCTAGTGTCTTTTTCTTTTGCATCTATACTCACAACTTGTTTTTCATGAACAAGAAGCAGCAAATATAGAACTAGACAAATTTCCTTTATGATGAGTCTCACTATCTCAGCTGTACATTTAGCTGGCTTCATCTTCCAGGTTTCATTGCATTTGTCTCCTGTGCTTATTGAACTATTGGGGTACCTTGTCTTGTCTCCTTCAGGGTGTCATGCATCCTGCTGTCCTTATAATTTAAGCAAGCCATAGCTCAAGAGGCAGTAACATAAGCATCTTTTGTAGTTCAGAAACCTAAAGAAACTGCTTGAAAAAGTTTGATGAAATTGGATACACTCATATTAGAATGTGCGTATGTTTTCATTTCCATAAAAAAGATTTAACATACAAAATCTGTTTAATGGATGTTTATACGAATGTCCAAGGATTTTGTCATAATGGCATTCCTAAATACGCAGGTACAGAGTGGTTTGGAGAATATTTACCTGCTTAAGTTTTTTTTTGGTACATTTCCCCTAAAATGTATTGTAACATACAAGCTAAGAAAAATGAACATTTCACTTATTATCCCAGTATAACCGTATAACCATTTAATTGACACAGTGTATGTGATAACATGTACAAAAAAAAAAAAAAAGAAAGAAAAATGAATAAAAGTTGGTCCTTTTCTTTAGACAATTCCTTTCTAAATAATACACACTGTACAGCTTAAACAAATACAAGATCTAACATTCTCCAGATGGTAAGAGAGGTATAGACATACGTATATTTTTCTACTTCAGACTGAATTATGTAGGCTTGTAACAATACAAATATTTAGACCATTATCATCTCTTTGGTTACCACAGGAATGCACAGCATTACAAAAACAAATGTAATTTATGCAATATCTGCTAATAACTTTTTGTAGTGTTATATTTTTCTTTTACTCTGCTCTGGTGCGTCTTACATAGAATCTATTTGGCTTGATCCCTCCAGCAATGAAATAAGTTCTTGATATTCCCTTTTTGTAATCATTTGTTACAGGATTTCTTTAAAAAGTCTGAGCTAGACTTCAAAATTGCACTTACGTTTAGTTAAATTTTGCAGTCTTGATCAGGAAAATTATCTGTGGATTTAAGTAATATAGATGCTAATCTTCTGTTCATAAACAGTCTATGTCCTTTCTTGGACTCCCATGGAAGTTTTTCTTTTTTCTCAAAATTGGAAGGATAACTAAGAATAAAAGTGTGGAGCAGACTTAGTGCTTGATATCTCTCTGCTTTTACTGAGAAGTGGTGCTTTGTGCACAGGCAGTCCAGCCATTTTATGGAAATGGTAGGTAACAGCTGAACAAACTTTGGGTTTCCTTTTGGAAATACGACCTCTTACCTTCAGTACTTCCTGAAATATTTTATTCCATTTGTTATTAATATGAGTCTTTATGTCATTGCATATATTTCCTTTCTTATTTTCTGTTCACCAATTATTTTTCCTCCTTTAAAGGGTTCCTTCTTCTTGTATTCTCCTGTTACTAATCCACACATGATATGAGTATTTGAAGAGTAATGACATGAAAGGTCATTTGGATATATGGCATAATTATGATGATTAATTTCTCTTTGTCACTTGCCATCCATATCTACCATGTGTTTTAAGAAGCTTTTCTGCTAGAAACATTGAAGCTAATTTTTCTAAGGCTTTGAATATTTTCAGCATATGTGCAATGTGTATTATTGAAATTAATTATATTTCACAAAATAAATGGTGGTATCCTAATTTATGGATGTGAGAAATACATCAAATGGTTGGAGATATAGTAAATACTATAGTGATCAGGAAGTGCCACTACTCTTTAAAGTCAGATTTCTAGTAATGATAAAGAGTTGGAGACCTGTCCTTGACAATTTAGGACAATTGTTTATGAATTAAAAAGGTATTTTAACT
The DNA here is from genome assembly GCA_032273925.1 of Rhynchotus rufescens. Classification (NCBI taxonomy): domain Eukaryota; kingdom Metazoa; phylum Chordata; class Aves; order Tinamiformes; family Tinamidae; genus Rhynchotus; species Rhynchotus rufescens. The sequence continues at coordinate 28,445 of JAVCKT010029648.1, read as the reverse complement.
TGGTAAAGAATAGAGTCTATTCATCAACATTTTCTTCCAACTTTCAAATATATGTGTTTTTCCTACATTTAAAGTGATTGTGGTAATATTTAATGACTTATATATCTTCTCCAATGAACATCAGGAATAGGACATCAGAAATAGTGAAATAAATTCTTTAGTGATAGATGACATGGTATTTGAGCTTTATGAGATGATTTGGGATAAAAAATATCTATAGAAAGAAATGAAAGTCTTTACAAGCTACTTGTAGTTTAGCAGTAATTGTATTTTAATTAATTTTAATTTTAATTTAATTTGCAGACTATTGTCTGGTATCAAATATTTTATTAATTTTTTTTGTTTTCAATTTAATTCCGTCTTAAATGTTATATTTAATTATATTCCTTAGAGATTCTGTGACTTTTCTTCACTTCAAAGAGTTGTTAGTGATCTCCATTAGGGATCAATAAACTTTTTTTATCATCTACTAAGTAGCAGAAGAAACGAACAGCTATTGTTAGAATAAAAACACTGCAAGGAAAAACTCCCACCAAGATCTAAACAGCAAAAATCTGGTTAATTTGAATGATGATATTTGTGTGGTTCAAACTACGTTAATACAGTAATTCTGAATTTTATTCTGGAGTTCTTTGAAGATAAATGTGTATTTTGTGAGTTTTCTTTTGTAGACTGAAAAGATAGACATATAAAATGTCTTAAATATATTTTAATTGAAAGATGTTATTAAAAAAATACAGATCTACTAGTGATAGAGGTGGAAGTCTTCAAAAACGTCTGGTGTCCAGTTGGGGCACCAGATTGGGGGAATCCATTCAGCTACTTGACCACCATTATATGTGATGTGATATCACATCTGATGTGAAATCACATTTTAATTATTACTGCTTATTACTTACTTTAATTATTTTTAAAATAAAATGAAGAATTGTCACCCCCCTCAAAATCTATTATTTTGCACAAATACAGTGTTTTACTATTCTTTGGAACCAGTGAAATGTAACTGTTGTCTGAGACCATGACTAAGCACAGTTAGAAGATTTCCCAATAACTTGCCAGGAGAGATTTTGCAAATTAGGTCCTGAAGCCATAAATACTCAACAGGGAGTAAGGGAAGAAAATGGAGCACAAGGGAACACTTGCTTGATAGCCTGTTTTGCTGAGCAGATGGGCTGCTATGCTCAGCATAAATGCTGCTTTTTAAAGTTATTGTGTTCATATTTGTGTGTAGAGAATTATAAGATTTCAATCTGGAAGTGGCAAAAGCATGGATAGTGTTGCTGTTTCCAAACGTGAAAGGCAGTGCATTCTCCTGGACAAATTTTGACGAAAAAAGCTTTTGAACAATGTAAATGCAATAAGGATAATCTCAACATTTTTTATCTTCTAGTGCTGGTGTATGAGGTCCACGTATACACAGGATCTAAACTCGGTGCTGAAACAGATTCGAATGTTTACATCAATCTTATTGGAACAAGAGGAGATGCTGGCAAGAGGAAGCTCCATAGATCAAAGAATAATAATGTAAAATTTCAACGTGGACAGGTGAAGTAAAAGCAGTACTATTTCTGGTTAGAGAAAATGAATTATGGCTAGCAAAAAAAAATCTTCAACAAATATAAATGTCTTTTTGTTTACAAATTTATTCAAACTGTTTTTAGTTTTGTCACTTTTTGTATTCAAAATTACTTACACAATTCATCTTGTGAATATTTTTATCTATTGATTTTAAATGAATTGTTTATTGAGAGTAGTAGATATTAGAGTTCGAGTACTGTTGATTATTTGCATTAGACATATAGACAAAATGACAATAAAACAATAGCAAAATAGCAAAACCAATTTTTGCTATCCTGAACGCACTACTGTGACTCTTAGAATCAAGCACTAAATCCTTAATCACAATTATGTTTTCCAGTCTGGATAAGAGAGACAAGGTAGATGATAGATAGGGCTAGAAGATGTAGTATAGATATGGTCAGATCAATTTGCAACAGAGCATTCTTTCACACTAAAAAAATCCAGTGTTGTCTTTTTGCAGTAATATAAAGATAGTATTCATTTTGGAAGGATTCCATGGATCCTGTTAGGCCAGGACTCACAAACAACACTAATATTGATTTTGCAGAAATAATGAAAAAGATTAACTGTTCCATAGATTTATAGTTAATGTAGTTCTAGTTAATATAGTTATATTCCAGATCTTTATAATTTTCCTTATATGGTTCAACAGATGGATATTTTCTGCATAAAGGCTGTCTCACTGGGAGACTTGGAGAAAGTTCTGATTAGCCATGATGGAACTGGTCCAGGTAGGATTTAAATTCCTAGCAACTAATCTCTTTTCAAGTCAAGTCATTTTTAAACACAATGCACTCTATTTATGTTGCATCCTTTGTAAAAAATGTGACAGAAGGTCTTGCAGTGATAAGAAGCCTTCCTGAGGACTAGTAACTGTGAGGGAATACAGTGGCAATGGTCAGCAAAGAGAACATTAATTTGGTGTCAAGTAATATAATTTCATTCTTTGTTTTCAATTTTATTTTTAATAGAGCACTATTTGTTTGGCAGACTGCATTTTAAGAAAATTCATGAACCCTGTGTTTCAGTACCTCTGTGGTACTGACAAAGGTAAAATGATCTTCCATTAGACAAAGAGTGAAGATAAGGATACTACAAAGTGAAAGATATTCAGTGCAGTAAAAGACATTTCAGTATTACAAGACAGAGTCTGAGTAACTAAGGATTAATAGCTTTGCTGCTTTGGAGAATGGGATAAGACTTGGTTTCATCAGTGTCACTCAAGTGTAGATGCTACAGTGTTGTATTCAGATTGCAGGACCTTCATAAAAAAAGAGAATTTTGTGATGAGAGGAATTTGTTGCAGACCACTGAGCAGGCATCTCTAGGCCAATGTGTATGACTTTTAAGAGCAGTGAAGATGTAAATGCTCCTAATATAGCAGACTAGTGACTGTGAAAGGATTAAGGAAATGATTTTTAATGCAATTCATGGTCATAGAGGATTAGATATGCACTTTTACTCTACCTTATTCTGAAATAGTCTCAAGCAACCCCAAATATCCTGACTGTTTAAGGCCCAGAGTACACTTGTGAGTATAAAAATAGTGACCTCATTAGGATGAAGTTGGTGAAAACTTGAGTCTTGTAGCTTTGTGATTTGCTAAAGTATGCAGTGATAGAGACTAACATACACTTGAGAGTTTCACATCCTAGTATGCCAAGATATATCACAGAAGGCAGTATGGTATAGAGCTTCCCTTCTCTCTAACCCCACTACACCACACCATGCTCTTTTTCCTCTCCCTCATGGCTCCTTTAACAGGCAATGTAGACATATTGCACGGTCAGCAGAGCAAATCTGCCATCAGGCTCAGTTATCCTAAATTCCTTTGGCAATGTATTCCAAAATCTGTTTTTATGAAGGGTTTTTTAAGTAGGAAGACAGTTTGGTTTCTACATATAACAACATTTATGGCAGGGATATCATGATTGTTCCTTGTCTTCCACACAAATCTTGCAAGCCTTTCTCGAACTGTCTTTAAAACTAACTCCATTTAAACTTGACTAGAAGTGGTCCTAAACATATTGAACCAGAAATAGCTGGTGAGCCAGGATGAAGACCAATTAGAGACTTAATGTGGGAATCCAAGGGAGAAAAGTACATTCCTTTAGAGAGGGAAATGTCTTCTGCTCTAATCTTTTCTGTTTATCTGTTGTCTGAAAGTTAGAAGCAGAAGGTCTTTAGTCTTGATTTGCAAACTGTCCTGGAATGATAAGGGATGTGTCCATCCTTTGGAGTAGGAGAAGAAGTGAAAAACTCTGTAAGATTTACAGTCAGGAGTCAGGGTTACATTTTTGCAAGTTTCTTTGGAAATGCATGGCTGGAAAATGCCCTTATAAGCTCCTGAATCATGTGCAGTGCTGACTACCTGGGCATCTTCCATAATGCAATGTAAAGATTCCTAGACCACTGGAAGATTCCTAGACCATCAAGTGTAGATCTTTTTCCACAGCTACAATAGCTGAAGAAAGGAGACACAATAGGCTTTTGGCTCTTGTCAAAGCAAGTTACTAGATGAGGATAATTTTTCTGCTGAAACAATGTTCTCCTCTGCAGATACCTTCCTTTTATGCTTTTGCACAAGAAGAGTTTGTCTCTTTTTTGCCTCTTTTGTGCTGATGAATACTTTGCCTGACCACTAGGCTCCTTAAAAGAAGAGGGCATCTGAGCATTGTTTCATGCCAAAGTATTCACCTGAGGTATTCCAGGTGATAGAAGAAGCTTGCAGAGCATGCCCTCGTGCCCTGAGGCTAAAGTCTTTGAAGGAATATGTCATTTTACTCTATGCACTGCTCAGGCAGGCCCTCACTGTGGCACAGGGATTGCTGCCTTCTAGGGACTTCCAGAGCGTGTGTAGCTGGAGAGGCAGAACACAAAGATAAATAGGTCAGTCGTGTGGCTCTGACCAAGAGATTCCTCATGCCGCTTTGCTGCAACAAACTGACAAATACTAGCGTGATTCAAGCAATACCTCTTAAGAAATATTACAAGTTGTGAGTGGTGCAGACACAATAAGGACAAGATATTTGAAAAGGGCTTTGAGGGATAACTGTAACAGTCACTAAGATGATTATTGGAAATGATCTGAGAGAGCAGGATGGATGTAGCTGTGATT
>JAVCKT010029645.1:0-23169 GCA_032273925.1 Rhynchotus rufescens | reverse complement strand
AAGGAGAGGGGGAAACATCTCTTGAAATATGTCAGGCATTTCAAAGAGCAAACTCATGGAAAACATGATGGTTGTCTACATTTTTTAGAGGAAGAAAAAGGAAGAGGCTTCACTTCTTCATGGGGAAACACTAACGTTTTCATGCAGTTTCTTGCAGCGTGCCTGTCTGCCCGTGGCATCACACACACGTCTGCAAGGCTGTTTTGTTGGTGTACAGCCTGGAAAGAGGCCTTTTCACATGGCAAATGCAATGCAATAAAGGCTGGAGAGCTGCTGCTGGAGACATTTTCAGGCAGACCGGTTCAAGATGCAGCTGTGATTACATCATTCATTAATTTGGGGGAGAGACAAGTATCCCATAACTCACAACCAAGAGAGATTTCTAGTGCTTTGACACTAGAGATTAAACAGAAATAAACACACGAGTATCAGTAAAAGTGACTGCAAAATACCAGGAGGAGTAAGTGGTTAAGAAGAGATAAAAATCAAAGTTATATTAGCCCTTATTAAGGGTTTAACTGGAGGGAGGAAAAGGGGATATAGAGAACAATGACAAATCGACAAGTTCTTCAGTGTTTATGAATAAAAGATGTATTTCAAGAATAAAGAGCATTTTTAAAGAGGGGAGGTGTAGGCAGGAATATAGTCATGTAGAGTCCATTAAGTTGAGTGCACTGGGTTTTAGATGTGTTTGTCTTGAAAAAATCCTCTCTGGTACCTTGTACCAGAATATCTTGTAAAACTTAACTATCAGTTAATATCTCACTCTCCAAACCACAGTTAAGCAGGTGACGATGCTGCCGCTAGACTCAGTAGCCAAGGCATGCACATATCAGTAATTAAATCTTACTGCTTTCTAAATATTTAAAAATAGAGGAATGGCCCATAAATGAGGACAGTAGCATTAGGTACCTTCTTTCAATACTTCATGTCTGTTTGGGAACAGTTACACATGGGGTTTGCCAGACTCTTGAGAGAGGGATCAGATCTTAGGCAAAAATAGTGCCAAGCTGCTAGCTTGTTGTTTGGGACTGGGATTCAAGACTAGATGAGAAAAATCTCAACCTTTTTGGCAGTCCTTGTAGAGGCACAGAACAGGAAAAGGTGCGATAGCACAATATTTTATGTTCGCTTTTGAGATAGGCTTTGCTCCCGGAAAGCATATAAATGCTCAAAAGTCTCACTGAGCAAATTGGGAATATTTGTATGACTAAACTTCTGGAAGATTTCTCGAGTCTTAAAGAAATCCAAAAGAAGCATCTGTTTTACAAGAGATCTACTGCTTGCAACAGCACAGGCTCCACACTCTGGAGTGCTCAGAAAGAAATAGGTTAGAGAGGGGACAGGGAAGGTTCCAAGGACTCTTTTTAAAGAAGACATTAAAATACAGCTAACATACGAAAAATGGAAAACACTTTCATAAAAAAAGGTTTTGTTCTACCCGTTCAAGGGAAGATATTTATGGCGTCTGCTGTGTCATTCCAGATTTGCGATGGTCCATTAAATATCCACCTGGATATTGCATCATTTAACTACTGGAATGCGTAAGCATTTCTGCTGCTAGTGAAAGAGCAACTATTAGCTGTTTAGGGCATAGAGTGCTGCACGACACTAACAAATAAATCAGAAAGAGGAGTAGATAATACAACTGTGTTCAACTGTGGTAGACTGACAGTTATGTGTATTTATTTATTTAACTGATCAGGACAAGAATGTGAGTAGCAGCTGTATATATTATTTCTGGCCTTTCCTTGAATTTCTGAATTTTCTCTGGGTGTCAGCAGTATTTTGGACATTCATCTGAGGGGGTGCTTGCTAGCTAGACACTGCACAAATACCATCAGAAGACAATCCCTGCCTTGACAGCTTCATATACTGAATCAGGCAAATACTTGTTATAGGGGAAGAAGAAAACCAAAACCAAACCCAAACAAACCAACCTCAAGATCTTACTCTGAAAACATGCCCCAGACTTTGTGTATCTGTAGTTTACAGCAATCACTCTACAAGGCAGCTCTGATCTCTTGCTATCTGGAACAAGATGCCAATCTGGGCCTTAAATTCTGCAATTGTCACCTCACACATAGGCACAAATCCCCAAACACCCTTCTGACAACTATAATGCCTCAGAGATGTTTTAAGACATATATATTTCATTCCTATCCTGAGCAGGGAGGAAGGGAGGAGGGAAAGAAATGCAAGCCACCCCTAAAATAAATAAAAATAGGTTTTAGCAGTAGAGCATAACTAGGAAACAACTATTTCAGTGGCATAGAGTTAGGCTGGTTGGAGGGAAGCTGGGCATAGATTTTGGAGCAATCTCTCCTCTTGTCACCTGCAAGGTGAGATGTTCACAACTGCTGTCCTTGTAGGCCAGGAAGCGCTGCACGATCTACCATGGCACATGGCATCTTGTAGAGTCTCCAAGAGCTGAGGACATTGGGAGAAGACCCCAAGGTCTGGCAGCTCTCTGCACAAATGACACCAGTGTTGGAAGGACGTTGTAGGAATCAACATCACCCTGCAGGACTTAACATCTACAAATCAGCAAGTGAAGAGGGTACAGACCAGTCAAGAAGAATCTTTCTTTTGTTGTTCAGGCAGATCAAATCCTAAATCTGCCTTTTTCTCCAAGAAGCCATTCAGGCTGGAGGCCTCCTCCCTTCTCGACAGATACCAGTGGCACGGGGGAAAGGAGAGGAGCGACAAACAGGCCGAGGAAGGAAGCAAGATAAGGTTCCCTTGCAGGACTGAACAATTTTATCAGCAGTTTCAAAACTGCACTACCATTCCCAAGCCCACAGAAATCAGCCACTCATGGTTTACTAAACAGAGCAACAGAAGAGCAAAGCCACTCATTGCTTTGGGCCACATGGTCAGAATATATACCACAAACTCATCCCCTTAACAGGCTTTAAGTCTAAAGACAGCAAGTCCCAAGGTGAGGTCAACAGTGCTCACCTTTAGAGGCAGAAATTTTGCTTTCTTGGCATTTTTTATCTTTTTGCCTCGCTTGTGGACGTGAGAGCAAAACATACACTTGGTTTCCCAGGATGTCGGGCAAAAGAGAAGGAGAATTTGCAAGCTGAGGTCGGATTTACACTGCTGCTGCTTTCTGGAAAACCGTGTCCAACGCCATGCAACACAACACCCGCAGCTCACTATGATCAAAGAGCATCAAGATCCTTTTGAAATGAATATTGCAATACACTGAAAAGGAAAGCCCTAGTGGAATAAGCAGTCTGGAGACATAAGACAAGAAACCAGCAAACAAGCAGCATCACAAAAAAAACACAGAAACAATCACACCCATGAAGTGATGTATCAAAAAATCATGTCATGAAATATTGTCTCATTACTGCTTTGTCCACAAGACCTTGCCTTATTCAACCACCATGGAAGCCCAGAAGATTCTTCCATCAGGTATCTCTATTTTACGCACAGCAAAGGTCCTTGTGAACAACCATTATTGAGAAAATGGAAATTTCAGCAACAGTACTCATTATGAAACAACCTGACCTGATAGCTAAAATTCAGCATATGATGGCAGGTGAAAGGCAGGTTGAGATTTGTTTTACCTCTTCCCCCAAAGCAACATCTGATTCCTAACAGCTGCCTACTTTATAACTGTCCTTTTTAAAAAAAAACAAAAACAAAAAAAAAAACTTTATTTCTCCCTATCCACCCAAAAAAAAAGAGAGAGTGGGGAAAAGAAAGAATGGCTAAAATTTATGGCTAGAAGAAACTGATTACTGTTGGCAAGTTAACTGAAGGGATCAATTGTTCCATACGGCAAAAGCCAAAGAGCTCAGGCCTCTATTCACAAGGGAAGACTGATGTGCTAAAGGGCATGGAAATGCCACTTTTATTGTGCGCTGGAGAATTTTCACATTTGAATCCAAATTCCATCAGGGCGCGCAGTATGCGGCGCGCCGGGCGGGCTGCGCGCGCCGAGAGCCTGTGTGCGAGAAACGCATAAACCCCAAGCACAAAGCGGGTCTGTGTTCGTGTCCCCTCGCCTCCATGTGGGGCTGTCACGCCGGCACGGAGCTGTGTGTGATGTCCCTGCCCCGAGAGCCAGCGTCAAACACGCTCCACGGAATGGGCTTCCTTGCCGGAACGCGCACCGCTAGCTCAAGCGTGGTGTCCGTGGCAGGGACAAGCCTGGCAATACGTTTGAGACTCCCTGCTTTGAGACTGGGGGAAAAATGTCCTTCATACTGATGAGCTTCAGGAGAAGGAGCAGCAGTTACCATGGAGCAGCAGTGAGGACCACACACAGACGGCCGTGGCTCCGAGGACGAGCACGGATATGGGTTGTGGCACATTGGGGGACGTCACCAGAGGTAGGACTCCGGAATCCTTGGCTCAAAGACAGCGTCTATCTATTTGTAGAACAGGGCACGCTGATGGAGCGGGAGAGCACGATGGATCCGAAGAAGCCAATTCAAGCCTGATTTTTGGAAATGCATCAAAGAGCATTCCCAATGGGGAAGCAAAGGGTTCCAGGCACGACGCTACCCCCGGCGAGGCACGGGCTGCGCACTTAGCACACCCTTGCCATCTTGGCCCCGCGTGTCACTCGTGCCAAAGGATAGGCCCTCACTCAGGGAACTGTCCCCAATCACAAATCGTACTGTTAGATACTACACAGAAAATAGAAAGAGATGATTCCCATTCAACACTGGTGACAGCTGTTACTTACTAGAGGATTAGACTCTTAGCTAGACAGCTGTACAACATCAGGGACCCAGATAAGAATTTTACTTCAGTTTTTCACACACATTTAATAGACTTCTAAAGAGCTAGGCACCCAACTCCCTGAAAGGCCTTGGAAACACCAGCTATGACTCAGTTAAGTGTCAAGGGGAAACAGAATCCAGAAGAGCAAAGCACAACTTCTGAAGCTAACTTCAGTGTTAAGACTTCTCAGGTTTTGTTTTGAAAACTTCTGTCTTGCAGTATCTAAAATTCAGAACACAAATATTTGTGCATCCAGGATGAGGCTCAATGCTAAATTTGGACATAGGTTTGTGAACCAGAGATGGAGGGGAATAAAAAGGGAACTAGGAATGACTTTAATCTTTGCTAACCCAGAACCAAAGATTAGTGTTACCAGAAGGGCTCCCCATCTGGGAATTGTATTGTGGAAGCTCACGGTATCGATAGCTCGCTGGAAGGCTGACAGCACAGATGTACTGCAGCTTAGCGCGCGACTAATTTTAACAGGCTGTTTGCACAGTTACAAAAGGCAGATCTGCTGGCATTTTTACTTTCAACCACCTGGTCTCGACAAACATTTTCTGTAAATAGCACATATGTCATGAGGCTGGACTGGAGATGTGCAAGGGAGGAAGGAGATTAAAGCCCAAGGATCAAGGCCACGGCTGAAGGCAGTAAGGGCAAAGATGTCCCAGAAAGGGCGCAGCAGTAACACTGCTGGCATAAGCAATAGTGAGTCAAGGACTGAGAGAAGGCCATGGGGAGAGGTGGTACCTTCGTAAATGCCAGCTGATGCACTTGGACATGGCATGGACACTGTCTTCTTCAGGCTTAAAATGCATCAGAAAACCTTACGGTACATGGACTCAAGCCTTTCAGGGATTCCTCTCCCCGTTAACTCGTCCCCAAGCACCTGAAAAAGAGCTAAAGCTCAAGAAAGCCTCCCAACGAGACCAATTTGATTCTCTGGAAGAAAAAAAAAGTTGGGACCATTATTATCAGTAATTATGGAAGGCTTCCATTTAAAGTCTCGTCCTCTGTGTTGTCGACACCAGGGGAGGAAATAGCTACTGAGATGTAGAGCATTCAGAATTATCCCTGGATCTATCCAAAACCCAAGCATACAAGTGTGACTGTTATGGCTCCCTCCTTATCTCACTGTCTGCAACACGCACCCCCAAAATTTACAGAGCAAGACTGATGTGACTCAGCATTGGAAATGAACCTAGACAAATTCAGAGAAGGCTGACTAAGGATCAAAGATGATAACAAAGGGGATGCTAGGCTATGGAGACTGCGTTAGTATCTTCACTTGCAGGCTGTTTTGGAATAAGAATTATTGGGCTCATGGCCAGGGCGAGTGAGTACAGTGCATAATTCATGAAATGTAGAAGGTGCAGTTGTTGATCTTGTGATACCCTTTGCTCTTAAAAATAATCCAGTCATTACCAGAAGTTTCTTCCAGTTTCCTAGAGCCTGGCACAAAGGAGATGAAGTTTAGGAGAATACAAGAGTACAATGTCAAACCAGTGCAGCCACTAAGCAACTCAGCTAATTAATTAGGTCTTTTTGCAGAATGAGATGAAGAACCATCGAAAAGATGGTTGACCATTTATCAGACCATTCATCAGATGAGGACAGAGAAGGAAACATCAAATAATGCAGAAATTGCAGTAGTGAAATCAGGTTCTCTCCACTGTAGGAAAACAAAGCTGGTTCTTCTGTTCAAGTCCAGAGTTAACTTAGTTTCAGATTGGGAAAAGTGGGAGAGTCATTTGCCAAGATTTTCTCCTGTTGAAACACGTCCTGGTTCACAAAGCTGAACTGTTGTTCAACCTTGTTTTCAAGTTATACTAGGGACATTTTCAGACTCCAGAATAAACCAAAGAGTAAAACAAATAAACAATAATCCAATTACATTTCAAATCAGCTGAAATGCTGAGTCTCTCCTCCCCTGATGTCATTTCACATTTTCACTGCACTATTTCCAAAATGGGTCTCCAACGACCTATTACATAACAAAAGTTTATAGTCAAAACCAGACCATTACAAAATCTCTGCAGTAAAGCCTCACCCCCAGCAAGGGTCAACCCAGAGTTTCAATGGTTTGCAAAAAGCACTTTCAATTGCCTACACAACACACAGACTCTTCACATCTTGCTTTAAATTAGTCATGGGACAGCAGAGAGGAATGAAAAGGATTTGAAGAGACAGAGATTGAGGAACAAATGATAATTTATGTCTTCCAGAAAATGCAAGTCAAACCTTGCCTGTTCTGGCCCTACAGCACTCCCGATGGGAACAGGATATGTGTTTAGCATATCTCCAAGGTATTCTCATATGAACGTGACAAGCGGGTGCCTACTGTGAGGACAGCTATAACAAATCACCCGCATTCTTTCCAAGCCAACGCTGCAATTGTTCTTCTTGCTGGATCATCTGGCTTCAGTGTGGGCTCCCTTCAAATTCTAACACGGAAAGTATTTCCAATAGTTGACAGATGTCTTTCCTCGCTTTGCACTCCTTTCTTGCCCTCTTCGAAGTTAGCTATACAGGAAATACCGAGTTAATTGGAAAGATTAGAGAAGGTCTCCCACAGTTACTAGAAGAAAAAGCCAGAGCAGACAGAATAGAGTTAAAAATAAACAAAAAGCCTTCCTTTAACATTTTATTTTAGCATTTAAAGATTAACATCTAGAGGGAGAAATGACCCTAAAATTATGTTGGGTGTTTGTTATCACTCAGTACAAGGCAAAAGGCTTCACCCACTCTTCTCTCACAGGGAAATCAATTTTAAACCAGTAGTTTAATTCCTTGCCCAAGTATAGAAGACATTTTCCATGAAGCAAACATTAGTAAACAGTTACTAGAAAGCCAATTTGTTCATGCTGCACAATATCACAACACACAGTTAAGCTCATTACTTTATGCCCTACACAGATGTCAGGGTTTGGGGGACTATTAATTTATCTCCAGAGGAAGATGCAGCATTTATTCTAAGCAGCAAAAAGCCACAGAGGAAAAAAAAAAAAAAAAAAAAACCAAAAACAAAAACAAAAAAAAAAAAAACCAAAGTTTGAAGGTAATGGAAGTTATTGGAAAAAAAAAAAAAAAAAAAAAAAAAAAAAAAAAAAAAAAAAAACGTTTGCAGGTAATGGAAGTTATTAGAAAAAAAAAGTTTCCAATGGGCTCATTGGAATCAGATAGAGCCAGGGTCCAAAACAAAGTTTTCTAAAGACCAAGAAATACTCTCCATAAGTAGTGCTGGAATCCAGGTTTTCCCCTCCACCTCCTCACCTCCATTTCAAGGACAAAAAACCAAGTATCCTCACACTGGTAGCACCTTGGTCTGGAGTATGGCCTGCTTTGACTTGCAGAGTTTACACACTGTATTCAAGTGGGAGTTGTTGTTTCCAAAGAATTTTCACATGTTAAAAACAAACCTGTCCTAATTATTTTCCCAAATGGACTAGGGCAATCTAAATTGTTTGGACTACAAAAGCACTTGCAACCATAGCAAAGGTATCTAAGGACACTGAACTAAATATATTGCTTGCTGGTTGCATTACATGTTGGTTTAATGCCTGCATCCTGCACCAGCTCCTGAAGAATAAAACAGGGCTGAGCTGGAGTTTGGAGCATTTCCCTTCAATAGGGCTGGTCTCTAGTAAGACAACCATCGTCCTCTTCAAAAAGAGATCTGTAATTAGAGGGAGGACATAAGGAAATGGACACCTCAGTTGTACCAGACCAACTGCAAAACTCCTGCATGAGGAAGAACCACCAAAGGAACAAGCTTCCCATGAGCAGTGCCGAACACACAGCATGCAGTTCCTTGGCACCCAATGCAAGACACCTCAAGGACCAAACAGTGCTAGGACATAGGTGTATGAATAGATAATAAAAGGAAAAGTTTTGTGTTTAAGATTGGATGAGGAGGCATAGAAAATGAGCAAAGAGAGTAGCTCAGGGGATAAGGCAGTGATAGTAACTGCAGGGCTCTACACAACCTAAGCAGGAAATTGCTTCATTTAGCTGCAGTTCCCTGAGCTGCTGCCACCATTACACCAGTGAGGGTAATTTGGGATAATTTTCAAGATCAGTATTATTTGTGTCATGCCAGTCGGCATTCATCCTGCAGGTCAAAACTCAGCACTCATTTAAAAGAAATTTCAAAGCATTACCTGCTCAGGCATCTGGAAACTCTTAGGCACATGAACCTGTTTGCTATTTGTGCTGTTTAACTGTTCCCATGTTAAAGCATGGTGGAAAGCTGGGTAACGGCAAAGAAAACAGTGAAGTACAAGATCCATCACCTTTCCCAAAGGGAGAGGATGTTAGAAAACCACCAGGTCTGTTCCTCAGCTTCTCCTTAACTCATGTGCAGATGGCAGCCATGAGAGTCCTGCGGAGCAAGTTGCAGGGCAAGAGACAGAAAAATGATGGATAGCCATGATTTCAGATAAGAAGAATCTCTAATGACATTAGGATGAGGACTGCCAAATTTGGATGGAGAACAGGAGCCCTCAGAAGGCAATCTGCAAAGAACAAGACCTTAATGAGGGATGCCTCAGCCAAGGGCACTGAGCAGATGGGATCCAGTGCAGAAGGGCCTTCTGCCAGGCCTGATACACAGTCCAGCTCTTCTGTAAGCTTGAAGAAATCCCTAGAAGGAAGGTGAACCTTCATGGGGCACTATGAGAATTGCCATGGAGGGCTGCAAGGATGGTTTGTTAGTACTACTGAACTGCCAGAAAGAACTCAAATGCCTGGCAAGTCATTGCAAAACTACTCATGACATCCTGCATAATTATGAGTCAAAACTCAGAACATTTTGTGTTAATAGATCATACCTCCAACACACCACATGCAGTGGCTAGCAGAGGGAAAGCGATAAATTACAGCAGAAGGGAGACTGTTATGTAAAAGCTCCTGAAGAGCAGCACTCCAAAGGCACCTATCACCTTACACAAACAAAGCGATAGCAATCGAGGTTCACACTGATAGAGGCAAAGCTGGGCAAGCGCTCACGTTACTGCACTGGTGCAGAAAGGAGCTGATGCCATTAACGCAGCAGCGACAGGGAAGATCTCAGCTGAACATGCAAACACGGTCAACAACACACACAAGTGAAACCCCATCAAGGGCAGCAATACAGAGATAAGCAGGGATGTGCTGTTCGACTGCAGGACACTCCATCTCTGAAGGATGCAGGGCAAGGAGGAGCATACGTTGAAGCAAGAAAATCATCCTTATCTGAATAGCCACTACAAGTTACTTTAAAAGGAAACAAAAAGGAGATGACAAAGGAAGCTACTTTCTATTAAGAAAGCTGAGGGGGAGTTTCTCTTTAGCTTGAATCCCCACATCAGTGATAGCTCCTAGCCCTGGACCAAGCCGTGCACTGCACTGCCCAAGGCAGCTGGCACATACACAGTAATGCTGTAGTAGATGCTCCAGCCTGGACATGTTCACGTCCTACAGTGGGCTCACCCAGTCATGCCCAGCTTGGCTTGCAGATTGAAGGGCCCTTTCCTCTCTCATGCCATCCAAAAAAGCCAAGGACTGTCACATCATTACTCCATCTGAAATGGATGGGGATAAAAGGCCCTTTGCACTAGCACTGCCCAGCCAGCAAGCCAAGCCTACCAGGGCTTCAACCTGTAGAGGCAGGTGATGCACGTGTGCGTCATTCACATACCTGGTCCACCCGGAAAATAAGCTAAACCTCAATGAGCTACACAGAGAAGGGAAAAATCTTGCTTCTGGAGGTCATCATTCATAAAATATATATAAGAGAGAGAGCTGGCACAGCTGGCAGCGGATGCCTCAGTGACACGCACGGCTGCTCTTCAGTAACACGAGGAGTGACATCTGCCAGGTCCCAAAGCCAACACATTCCTGAGCCAGCAGCAAGAACGCAAATAAATACAAGGACCTGCCCCAACAGCACCTTGGGGCAGGTCGTGGCAGCTTGTTGGAAGTATCAATAAATTGCTCTTGGGAAGAGCATGAAACACGGTTTATCTGCTCTGAGAAACACCCACACAACTATTTGGATGTCTACTTCTCCTTCACTTCAGAAGTATTTTAAGACTTCACCCTTTTCCCATCCCAAGCACACAGTGGTGCTGCCCTGCCAGGCTCTGAGCACCACCACACTTTGCTTCTCTCTGGCTCTTCACAAGGTACTTGGTCAGTTCTTATTTTCCTTCAGTTTTCTTCAATCTTCAGATTCTTCCCCTGTATCACCACCCAGCCAACGCTTGCACTCAAATCTCAGTCTTCCTTTGAACCCTGCTGAAAACACCTTGTAATTATCACGGTTATCTATTTCTTCAAGAGAAAGACATGCCCCATGGTCTTTAAGTCAGCTCAAATTGGTGACCTGACATTAAATACATTCAGCTGAAAGCCATTAGCAATTATTCAATTGCCTCTGCTGTAAAATGGCTTAAATTACCCAACTTCAGTCTATTATTTGGAGATAAAAATATCAATTAAACCTTCAGATTTAGGGTACTTGCATTTAAATGTTTAAGATATTTAACAGCATTTTAGTTCTAATTTTCTTCCACGGGCATCAAGCAGAGGCCTTATTCAAGGTGCAGCTTTCCTGCAGTCAAGTTGCAGTCAACAGCTAATTTCACATTTACCCCCTACTTTACAAAACTACTTTAGCTTAGTCATGTAATAAGAGCCTTATCCAGCACCACTTGGAGGGAATGAGAAGATTTCCGAGCCAGAGCAGGATTTAAGGCCTGAACATTTCACACTGATGCTTTCTACTGCATGGTTTGCTCTGATGAAAAGAACAAAAAAGAGAATCAAAAGAAGACTCCGATGGCGGCGCCGACAAGAGCCCTATTCTCCGCGCGGGACGGGAGCACGGGACGGGTCATACGCTGCGCGAGGGGACAGCGGTGAACAGCGCGACATGGCACGGAGGAATATGAAAGAAAATCTTTTACTTTACACTCGGGGCCCTCCTCCCTCACCCCCGGCTTCCCACCATCTATCACTGCTGAATTTCATTCAGGGAGCCGAGCCCTTCCACACCACTGCGCTTTGATCCCGCTCAATGGCCGGTATTCAGGCTGTTTCTCTCCCTCCTCCCGCAGTAGCCGGGTGCCTAAAGAGAACAGGTTCAGGCAGCCAAAAATGTTGGGCTGCTTGATCCAAGGTCCTCGCACGGGGCTGGGAAGGCAAAAGGGGGAGCCAGCCCTTCCCGACCATATCCATTGAAAGGAGCCATCAATCCTGCATCCTTCAGCCCTGGGAGGGGGACTAACCCCAGCAAACAGGAGCCCCTGTGCGAGCCACTGGGTTCTGAAAACTCCCAGCCCTGCCTGCTGCCTTTCAGCAGTGAATAAGGCACAATTTTCCACCCTTCTGCTCAGAATCCCACTATTCTTTAACGAACAGAAAGCCGAAATGCTCAGATCCTGGTCATTAAAGTCATCCAGTCACACACTGCACACCCAGCTGGCATGGATCGCAGCAAAAGGTGGCTGTACTTGTAGTGTAGTTAATTTGATTTCAGGAATTCAATTAAAAAAAATCCCTAGGAAATCCTCAGCTGCATGAAAGCAATGGCCCCACATGGTTATTTCATCTCTATAATCCATAGAAATGGATATCTAAGTTTACCAAAAGAGGGAGCATTCCCTAAACGCTTGGGGACGGCCTGGGCCTCCTGATGCATTCCTGCTGCCTCCAGCCCAAAGCTTCGGAATTTGGGCAACAGAGGGAGCTGACAAAACCTTAGAGAAAAAAAAAAAAAAAAGGAATATATAACCTAGGCAGCAACAACACTGCAGAGCATCAGGTCACAGCCCTGCACACCAGCAAAACCTGCCTGAAAGCCTCAGTAGGTGCAAGGAGACACTGACTGCAAGCAGGGACACAGCTTACATCTGACAGAGAAACAGCTGGATAGAAATTCTTCCTTTGGATGGAAATTCATCCTCTGGGGCACAGCTGTGGCCCAACTCCAGCTTGTGGGGCCCCCAGAAGGCAACATAGGGTGGACACAGTGTAGAAGACAACTGCTTACATGAGGTTCCTGGCCACTCACACCTCCTTTTGAACAGCTGCTCTAAACCCACCCTGTTTGGTGCTGACCTTCCTCTTCATCCCCCTTACATGTGGTCCAGAGGTGGCAGTGGCCAGTACCCCCAGTACAGCTCCAGTATCTTTCCTTTGAAATGGAAGACTATGACACACGATGCAGTTATTGATAACACAATGAGCCCACGAATGACACCCATGCAGAAAATCAGCACAGGGTTCCTAAACACCCACCCTCAGACACTGGCTAAACCCACACGTGGCTCCCAAGAGGCCTTAAGTGAATGACAAAACATTCAGGAGAGGGGACAGACATTTATAATGTGTAAACTCCCTGCATCTGCCAATTCCAGCCAGATTTTTTTAGCAGTATTTTCTAAGGGCCGAGATTCACTGCCACAGAGGAGGCCAGCATGAAGTCTCCACACGGCATCGGTGTCTTGGCAGCTTTATGATGTTTTACATCACTTTTGCAATGAACACCACAGCTATAAAAGCTGTAGTTTTCCCAAGACCTCAGAATCTGCTTAATCAAAACAGGCAGGCGGCCACATCGGGCATTATGCAAGTGCAGAACTGCTTCTCTGCTGCAAGAGGAATGTGCCGAGAAGCCCAGATTAAATTTTCAGTTCCTTCTCCCCCTCCTCCAGTTATTAGGTACTGCTAATATGTAATTTCAATAAGTTACACAGTTCAGTATCAGGAGGTGAAAACACACACAAGATTTAACGTGGCAAAACCATGGAAGGAAATGCTGAACTTTATCCTTCTACTGTTAAGGCAAAAGCACTCCAAGCTTTTTGAAACTCCCTTTTCTTACCCTGCAAGACATAGGGCCTTATAGAGGGGTAACTTTGCTGGAAATGGTTTCATTTGAAATGGATTTTGCAGTCCTGAGGTGAATTTGCATAACCCAAAAGCTCCATTTCTGTGCTATTTTTTTAGTATACTTTGTTTTCTTCCCAAGGAGCTGCCTGCATTCAAGACCCAGGCCTTGGCACTAGTGCCAGGAGCTGTACCTCACCCCCTTCCAAGACAGGGATTGGTAGGCAGGCAATCCTGCCTTGTAAAACACAACTAACCTTTGCATTAAACAACATCTCCCAGAGCAGAGACCAGGCTATCTTTTAAAGGAACGAGACTGCTTTATGTTAACTGTGCATTTCAAAACTTAAAATAAAATATTTGTGCTTGCATAAATAGTTGGGAAAAGTGTCATAACACTGGGTGTTTGTTGCTAGCACCAGCGCTCGCCTCCCGCCTGCAGCGGTGTCATAACAGAGCTCGTGCTCCGAGCGCTCGCGTTGCTCCCCACGGCCGCAGGCAAGAGCCAAGGAAGATCCCAGGCTAGAAAAAGACCTTGTGAGTGGCCACGGAGGCTCCTGGCCACATAGGGAGCTGTCAGCACAGGGGGTGAGGGAGCTGCTGGAGTGACTGCTCCAAAAGACAAGCGGAAAGGAGCCCTGGAGCTCGCTGTCGGGGCATGGCAGTGTGGGGACAGGAGACACCTGAGGGGGCTTTGCACAAGGTCAGCATCTCCCCACACCTCCCAGGGGCAGGTATCAGGCTGACGGAACAAAAGGCAGCCTGCAGAGAGGAACATACCTGCCAAAACAGCTCTGCCCCTAGTAACTGCTCCAAGGGAAGGCCCATCTCCTGGGGCCAGACTGTGTGGAAGGCAGGTTAAAAGACATCTATAATTTGCAAAGTTGATGGGCATCATTTTTCTTCAAATAGGCATCAAGTAAACTACACCTAATGACCTGCACTGCCAGCAAAAATACAAAGTGGTCTCTGCTTCCTTCCAGCCTACACAACAGTCTTGGGAAGCAACCATCGTATTCCAGCAAAAGCAGAAGGCAAGCAAAGCCCATAAAGCTGGACCTTCCCATACACCAGAACTGGTCTTTAGGACCATGCCTAGCCAATGCATTTCTGCAGCTGCAAGCAGGCAAGGATTAACATTTAGCATAACCCAGCATGATTCCCCCAGAACAGCTGTAGAAATACTTAGCCCAAATTAAATAAGCATTACTATAGCAGCAAGGTACTTATTTACGAATGAAGACATGGCTCCCTCAAGCTTTCCATCAGACCTGTTAACTCAGGTCCCTGCAGACCAGAGGCCAGGCCTGGAAAGTGTGTAGGTTTCCTGTGTGGACAGGATCTTGGTAGTACTGGCACGTGTGGAGCTTTCTGGGTACCCCAAGGTGTAGGCAATTACTCCAGGGCTGAGCCCAGGGCAGACACCAGCCTGTGGTCAGTACCTGACGCCACTGACACTGCCAGTATTTTAAAGCCACCAGCGCCTATGGACTGGGATGTCCTCCCTCAGCTGAAGCACCTCCGTGACCCAAGAACAGTCCCAATTGAACAAGGAGGCCACTCTTGTAGCTGCACCCAGGTCTGACTCCTCTCCAGCTCCTCAGACACTTTCCCACATCTTTTCCCCACTGATGCTCTTGGCATGTGTTTTCAGAAGCAGGTATCCATGCAGAGCCCTTAAATCCACACACCAGAACCCCTTAACATGCCTAATTATCAGAAATGCTGCCTCATCAGCAGTCTCTGCTCCAGCCCCCGAGAGGAAGCCGCTGCTGGCAGCAAGGATCCTGGCTGGAGCGTGGCCCTTCTAAACAAGCCCTCTTTTCAGGAAAGCCCCTATTTATTTGGCCCTTACTTATATGCCCAGGGTGGCACATAGTTGCCTTGCACAGGCCAGAAGGCCTCATTTTCCAGGTGCTACCCTGCTCCTGCTCACAGGGATAGGAAAGCAGATGCTCCCTCATCTCCAAGGAGCTCCCCAGTTAAGGCGGGCTGGGGATTTACAGCCACAAACAACGCACCGATCCAGTTGCCAGACGTCAGAGGAATAAGACGAGATTCAGTTGCCCCCTCCCGACCCACAGGAATTCAGGGTCACGCTGTTCCCACCAGGATGCTCCAGCTGTCCTCCCGGAGGGCTTCACCAGGTCCCGAAAACCTGCCTTGCTGTAAGAGCGCTTCAAAGGGCCGCGCTCCTCGCTGCTCGTCTGGCAAGCGGCGGAAAGCTGGGAGCCAGCGAGCCCAGATTCCCAGGTCTTTATTAAATTTCTCTGAGCGCGCGTAGGGAAATCCAGATGCACAAAAACCCTGACAGCGGGTGAAGGACTTTCCTGTTTACAGAGCTCGGCTCCCATGTCCCTGTTGAGCCACCTGGGGCCTCGAGTTCTAGCTGATCCAAGACTTTTGCCTCCCCCGGCAGTACGTGCCGGGCTCGGGAATGCCCCGGGGTGGGATCATGGTGCAGGTGGGCACTGCAGGTGGAGCCCGGCTGTGCCAGCAGCTCCGGAGCATCGCAAATGGGCACGGAGCCAGCGCCGGTATCTGGTTGGAATCGAGCAGTCTCCTGCAAAATGCTTCAGCTCCCGCGAGCTGGCATCCTCCCATGGAAAAAACGGGCTTGGAAGCACTCCAGCCATCCCTGCTGTAGCAAGTGACTGATAACCGCACCATTAGCCAGATACAACTGGGATTGTCCTTGTTTCTAACTGGGGAAGGACACTTCAAACCCTGCCTCTTCCCAATCCAGTCTTTTAGTACCTTCCATTTCTGAAAAATGTGAAAAAAAGACCAAAAACACATCCTATGCACCTATACAGTGAGAAGATTTTCACTACTTCATGCTTGATACACTTCCTTAATTAAGTTGCATTCCCCATCTGCCTCACATACATGTTTGGGAGTAATCTAGTTTTGCCAGACATAAGGCCAACAGTCATTCTGCTAACTATTTATGAAAGCACAGCCACTCTAGAAGACAATTTTATCTAAAACTGATGTCTGCTCACAGTTTTGACCATAGTCAGTCTAAGGACACACAACTTCCCTGCCTCAGATCCTCATCCAGACCCCCTGAACATGAGGAGCACAACTGGTTAGCAGCACACGTTATCCTACCTTCTGCATTAATAAGCTTAATATCCATGAAAGTGATCTTTTATATTTCCATAACTATAATGAACTGGTGGAGAAGGGCTGGGGTATTTGGTTTGGACTACAAGCACAAGAAGGATTCTCCCAGTGCTTAGTTTTACAGCTCTGGAATGATAAGAAATCAATGAAATTGAAGTACAAAGAATTCTTTTCAATGTCAGGGCATTAGAAATGAAGCCTGAATGGAAGATGGTCAGAAAAAGAAGATACTAGCCTGCAATATATGGAGCAAAAAGGTAAGTCTGGACAGTCAGACTGAAATACCAATCACAGAAATATAGATGCAGCAGGTCTTCTGATAGATGCATTAACATAAAACTCACAGCATCTCTACATGCTTCTCATCCAGAGTTTCCTCCTTTTTCCCAGGGATCTTGTAACCATCAGCTTGTTTTATAGAGCTGAAGCAGAGTTTAAGAATTTATACCAGCTTCCATTTATATACCACAGACTCAAAGCAAACCCACACTGGCCAGTGCAAGACATAAGCTCAGAAGCTCTATTAATTCAGAAAGAATTTTGGACACAAGCTCACCCATTCACATGCCGATGGGAAGAACAGCCCTTTCCTGCCCGTTCTGAAGCTGAAGATAAAATCACGCTCAGCTATAAATCTGGACTAAGATCTGCAAGGCCAAATCAAGATAAGCACAAAGCAGAACGCTTGCAAGTATAAACTCATCTCCATCAAAGCATTTCAGGCCCCAGCTGCAAATTGGTTTATTCCGAAAACAAATTGTTGCTCAACTACTTGGAACCAGTCTTCACAAAACTTCAGGCTAAGTATCTTTGATTGAGAAGAACATAAAATCAGTGATAAATAAGGTCAAGTGAGAACACAGGAGGAGATCTCAACCGCTTTCAAAAGTAAGATAATTAACAGCAAGACATGTTCTATCCTTTGCTACTTGATAGCAACCAATAAGTTACCCAAGAGCCTTTCCAATGGCACTGTACAGAATGTCCTTTTTGCCTGGGTAATTCATAACAATCTTCCTCTACCAAGATAAACTTAAAGGACAACAAATAATCTCTTTGCTAAACAGCAGGTTGGCCAGCTCATGAATTTGGGGTGAGTTTCAAGGATGTCCAGAAATATATTTCTGTTTTCCTATTTGTACCCAAAGTGTTTCTCCTCTGTAACTGAGGAAGAGAAGTTCTTAATACCCGAGAACTTCACAGAAATTCAGAAAACACAGGGAAGGAGCCAAATCTGCAGGTTTTTCTACGCCACAATTAAATGTTAAAAAGCACATTCTCCAGCTCTCCTCGCACATGCTCTCTATACAGCCACAAAGCAGAGACACTTTTCCCTTCTGTTCCAGTCAATATTCGGCCAGCTCAGCCTCCCGGTTCCACACGCAGAATTGACTTCAAGGAGGAAAGAAAAAAAAAGGAATCTTGTCAATTTTAATTGCTATTGGGTTACTGCTGCCTAGCACAAAATGCTTCCTGCATTTGCAAAGGCACATGGATCCTGCACACAGAATAGGCAGAGTTCCTCCTGTGGAAATCACAGTGGACACTCAGCAAAAAGAGACCTTGATTTCTTATTACAGCACTCTCGAAAAAGAGGCTCCTGCTCCAACGCCTGTATGGCAAATTCCTACTTCCTTGGAGCTAAGTGCTGTGAAGTTCTGTCCAACAGCACACTTGTTCCACCCCATGGCACAGGTATCCCAAGGATGATGGCGGGGAAGAGACACAGACACAGACACACTAGGGACCTCAGATCAAGCTCTGTAGGCTGATCTTCCTATCCATCCATTCAGGATTACCCTTGTTCCATGCTCCTGCTCAGCTTTGGAAGCTCCCTTGCAGAATCAGAGTCAGCAAGGTCCATACCTGGCCTGAAAAACACATCCCAGGGGAACTTCCTCAGCATTCCTGGCTTTCATTATCCCAGCTTCTCCACTGTCCTGTTTTCACACCGATTAAACAGCACCGAAGGGAGCTGGCAATACATTTTACTTTGCCCTTCTCCTTTGTGCTGCTCCTTGACGAATGGCTAAAGCAGATGCACAGTTGTCTTTGAAGGCTCTGGCGGATGAGCATGTTGAATCAATGATGGATTGGACCAAATGAATCACAGGGTGGGAGAAAGCGCAAGGCAATGATTTCTAAGTGGCCCTCACATCTTTACACTCCAGAATTTGCCTTAAAAGCCCGTTTTCTTCTTTTTATCTGGTTCCAGTTTCTACAGTGCCTTTGCATATGTTGAGGGAGGTAGGGGGGAGGGAGGAGAACCTTTGCATATAAACAGAAGATTCCACTTCTCCATCAGACAATACTGAAGCATTGTCATGTAGGGAGTTCAAATAGCTGGGAAACCACTTCAAGGCCATGCAAAACAACTGGGTAGCATCAGAAAGTGCAGCAGTTGGCAAACTGAGCAGCAGAATTTAAAACTCCAGTACAGCAGACCAGCAAAAAACACAGCTGGTTCAGCAGCCTATCTCCCCTCGCCAGGGAGAATTGCTTTAAGAACACAGCTTTAAAGAAAAAACGTTTTAGGAGACCATTAATTGTCACAGACTACTAGTCTAATACATAGACTGCCACATAGGTGCAGCTGACAGATGCCAACCAAGAGGCAGCACTAAGAGGGGTGCGTGGTTGGCTCTGAGGAGCAGAACACCTCTGGTACCCACACTTTACCTCCGAGCATCACTCATTTCTATTCTGGCTGCTTTCTATGACTGATGGCACAACTGCTTCCATCACTGGGGTATTTCTCCCGTTCTCTGCTGCCCAGGGGAATACATGAAGCCAAAGCCATCAAATCTGTAGCCCTTGACGGACACAGAAGGACAAGAGGCAAAGTCAGCAAAAGGAGGAAATTGCCTTTTGGGGCTGACAACTGAAGGGAGAACAAGGGACACATCCACATAAATCCCTCAGCTCAGAGGTTGGGGAAAAGGGGAAGGCAAACCACACGGACAGGCCCATGCCCCAGGCCGGGTGGTTTTTGCTGTTAACCTGTGCACACATTCACCATCCTGCAGATGCTCCACGCAGGGATAATTTTACCAAGAGGGAGGACATTTCTGGCTGATCTCTGAGTAGGCAGAGGTCTTCCCACACGTGAGCTTCTGCAGGATCTGGTTTATGTTACAGCTCGGTAAGCAGCAATATGTGGGAACACAAGTGGAAGTTTGCTCCGAGCACAGAATTTGCAAAGCCTCTTAATTTAACTAGAGCAAAACGCAAGCCAAGGACAACTCGGTTTGACTTCCTTTATTCCCAGCACCCCATGTAAAGCCTTGTGGCTCCCGCAGTAGCGCGGGGAGGCTCCCGCGGTGGCCGGGACCTGCTGTGCTCCGTGGCACATGCCGAGCGCCAGGCCCACCCTGGAGAGCCGCGGCTGGGACGGGCAGCAGCGCCCCACGCTGCTCACGCAGCCCTTCTCAGAAGGGCACTTCCAAGCACAGGAAAAGCCTCCCTGGGGCTTAGTAATGTCACCAGCCTCCAACAACCTCTCTGTACCCGCTGCAGCTGGAGGCCACAGGAATTGCCCCTATAGCCACAGCATGAGCATCTCCACAACCCACTGTACCTCCTGTCAGCATCACCAGAGACAACCAAGCCTCTCCGCTCCAGAAGTCACAGACTGGTACCAGAACCTCCTCTGAAAAGCCCAGGCTTGTCTTGAGCAAGCCTGACCCACACTGCTCACAAGCAGGAACAGTAGGTACCACGGCCAGGTAGACATCCAGCTGCTGCTTCCCAATGAATATTCAAACTTTTCGTGGCCTGGCAGGCAGAGCTGGAAAGTGTCTAACACTCTTTACCCAGGCAGAAATATTTATAAACTGCTATGAAGCTTGGAAATATTATTCTATCCATGGACAATGAAACTTGGGACCAAGTGAAGCATGATTTGCTCAGGACTGTTTTCCAGCATAACACAACGCTTACAATGAAAACAGTCTAAGATTTAGTGAGCCTGTCTGTGGCCAGAAGACAGCACTGCAGACCGCGGTGAAGGGAAAAGCGCATAAAATAGAGGTGCTTAGGACAAAGAGAAGCCTGTGAAAGTAAGAAAAGCCTGAATAAACAAATTATTCCCAAATAGCACTTCTGAATTGACACAAACGGAGCTTAAAGATAAAGAGGCAAGAAGCTGCTAAGTTTCCAGTGGTGGAGAGAAAGCCAGAGGCTTCAGCAAAGCATTTATCAGGTCGTGTATTCACCCAGCTAACCCAACAGGGACTCATGCAGAGGCAAGTACTCAAGCTGGGGCTATTCTTCCCTTTATTTGGGCCTCAAAGACACTTGGGGAGAAAGGAAAGCTCCTGGCTAGCTGGAAACCAAGCAGACATGGCACTCTTGGCCATTGCTTCAGCCCCTTGGGGTTATGGAGCATCTCCAGGGTACACGGAGCAGGCTGGTGCCAAGCATCCTTGGAGAAACACCACTGGGCTCCTGGAGCACCAGAGCAGATCGCAGTATCCTCTACATCTGCAGGCACTTGGCATGTTCAGGAGCTCTTCTGGTTGCTCCCAACTGCAGGGGACACAGGCTCTGCTCAGCACTGGTATCTGCTGGGCTACAGGGCACCACACGCTTCGAAGTCTCGCTCCTCCAACAGGCATCCCTGTCAGGATGAGAACTCGCATGCGTCCGAGGCAGCGGCGGTGATTAATTGCCTCTCCCCTTGCTCTGCAACGGGGGCTCCTCAGCCTCCTCTCGCTGACAGTGATTTTTCAGGGCCAGATGGCACTTCCACATCTTATTAGTAACGTGCACATCGTGCTCGGGTCTGCTCTGCATTGAGTTTCATCTTTCACTATGATGCAGAACGTGAAATACCAACGCTCCGGCTGAAAACTTCAAGGTCAGAGTTAGAGAAACGCTCTGGATGGCCAAAAATAAGTTGGGTTTCCAAAAAACACAGCAGTGCCACGCAGCACCAGGATAGGTGTAAAAAAGCACTAGGGTCTTTGTCAGTGCAGTGTACTTTTTGCTGCAATCAATTGCAACTCTGCCCTTGTTTTTTCCTTTGGCCTTCCCACAGAATGAAAGCTAAAAAGAGCTATTTTATAGGAAAAGCAATGCTCTCTTCCCACCAGTGGGCACCCTGGAAAGCCAAGCACACACCAGAGACAGGTTCGGGGGCTCTCTCAGCACAGCAAAATGCCTTGGGAGTTGGGGCACACGGAGGAAATGCTACGGGGGATTCCAGGCACCTCCAGAGGCTGGAGAAGGTGAGAGACGAGTCAGATTCCTGAGGAAGAGGCAGTGCTGCACAGAGTCCTGGGGCTGCTCACCCAGCACAGCCCCATGTCAGGCTCTTAGCCCTTCCCTGGTTGCTCTTTTGCAGGATAAAGTGCAGGCAGGTTTATAATTAGATTCCAAAGGAAGCAAAAGGCAGCCTCAAAGCTGCCCATGCTGCAGGATTGGCCCCACATTGTGGCACCCACCACCAGTGCCCACGTGACACCGGCCTTCCCAGCAGCAAAACTCACCGCTGCCTACAAACATATCCCGTACAGAGCACATACCTCCAAAACATGACTTAAAATGGGAATAAATCCTTCAGGAGACCTCTGTGTGACAGAGGCTGCTTGACTGAGTTGCCAAAGTGGGAAAATTTCATTTTAAGGGGGAGGAAAGAAAAAAATTCAATATTAACCTATTGTTACTTTGCAGCCGGGGAAGCAGTAAACTGTATATGTCTGCTCTCGAGTCACAGCCGAAAGGTTTATCCCACCAGCCCTTCTTCACAAGCCTCCTCCTCAAGTTCCTTTGATACCTTATGGATTTGCTAAACATTTATAACATGAAAGTGAGAATATTATACACACTGCCCCAGCATCAATCACAGGTCTGATGCTCTGTATACACTGGCCATGGAAGGGGTAACGGGAAGAAGCCACAGGGTTCGGGGCTGCAAGGTGAGTGAGGAGGCTCCGGCTCCTTCCACGGACTCTGGTGCACGCAGAGGTTCTGTGGGAGCTGCTTCGCCCCCAAGCCCTCCAGTTTTTCAAGTTTTTACACCTGGGGAAAGAAGAATGAGCAATTGCCGCGAGACATCGGAGAGGTGAACTCACAGGACACTTCAAGTGGAAAAACATCTGTTTAGTCCGGATAGAAACCAGATGGAGGTGGGGGGAAAGGAGAGGGGGGCAGACAGAGAAGAGAGAAAGAGTCAAGAGGAAAACCAGAAATGCCATCAGGAAGGAGGTTTCCTGGGAAGAGATCTGCTTACATGCGGCAAGAGCATCACCCCAAAGAAACCTGTGCAGCTTCCTCGGGGTCACACACGCACCGCGCGAGTGGCACCCATCTGTCCGCAGGGCAGAGAGGGGACATGAAGGGTCTGTTTCTGTGAACCAAGGTGCTGCTGGACACACATGGGGCCAATGGCCCTGTCTCACTGTGGGAGAGGACAGCGGACAT
>JAVCKT010029644.1:21741-34493 GCA_032273925.1 Rhynchotus rufescens | reverse complement strand
GGGCCCAAGCAGCTCCTAGCCACCCTCCTGCACTGCTACCTCTGCAGCACCTCAACCTTGCCTCTCCCCTGCACTTTATCTGCCTTTCCTGCCTACAAACAGGTGAACTCAATTTGTTAACAACATGAGCCACCAATGGCAGGTCGGGGGTAGGGGGGGACAATACTACTCTTACTACTTAAAAAGCACCACTTAAAACAGCAGTCCTATTTCTCTTCCTCTTTAGTTTTCATCAAGAGAAACATTAATACCTGTGTTGTAACTTCAGTGAGTTTTGTCATATGCATTAGCATCCCTACTCAACTGTACAAGTATGGGAGGTATTTTCACTCTCAAGATACCAGCAAGGTAAGCATTCAATATCAAACCTCTGTACTTTGGACTCCTCAGACTTATCATATTATCTATGTAAGTGCATTTATAGAGATGTTAGCTACCTTTGATAGTTTAAGCAAGCTTGGAATCAGTTTCACAAATAATTCTAAAAACTATAAATTAGATCTGTTGTTGCAGGTAGGTATCGTTTAGCCAAAATAGCAGTAAGGGGAAGAAAATAATTTTTAAAACAGATACTTTTGCACAGTAATAATGAGAGTGATAGCATCCGTCTCGGTTATTCTGATGCTGCCACAAATGAAGCATAGAAGAAGCAAAGAAGGACCTTTCCTGACACTTTGGTGGAGGTACTGTAGAAACATGGATACAGGGCATATATCTGTAGCTGTTTATGAACATGCTTCACAACACAGAGGACAGTGACACAGTAAAATAAAGAGTAAGCTTTCAGTGCTCATGTTGATTTTATACTTGTCCTGTGGATTAATGGAGGGTTTTAGGTCCAATCTCAGCTATAATCCCTTCAATGTTGCAGGAATCAAGCATAGCAGCTTTCTATTAAGGCCATATCATGTTTTGTGGGTCTACTTCTTCGTTCACTAAAATTCATGGGAGCAGTGGGTTAAGGATGGCAATCTTAACAACTAGAGCAGTGAGTTATTTGCTTTTCTG
Source organism: Rhynchotus rufescens (assembly GCA_032273925.1). Lineage (NCBI taxonomy): Eukaryota > Metazoa > Chordata > Aves > Tinamiformes > Tinamidae > Rhynchotus > Rhynchotus rufescens. The sequence continues at coordinate 33,485 of JAVCKT010029644.1, read as the reverse complement.
GAAGATCTGGTGTTAAATTTTTCTTCAGATCCAAGTACATTACTTGGTGGCTTTGGTCAGCAAGTCTTTTATTGACAATGTAATACAATTGAGCCCTCTCTATACTGACCATAGCTGAAGCAAGTTTCTTTTCTTACTTTCCTTTACCATGGATTCTTCAGTTCAGATCTGAAACTATTTTAGTCAAAGTTTAAGTGTTAAACTCGCTGCTTAGTGACATCATTTGCAAGACAACTAGCAGTTTCCACCTGCAGATATTATAGAGCCTGTTTCCACATGCAGATATTGCATCTGACAACTCAAATTTTATTTCCCGTTATTTGTGAAATTGTACTATTCCCTTTCCTCAAGTGTTCTGAGACAAGTGTTTCTCCCAAGAACAAGATGTCACTGCCCAGTAGAAATAATGTGTTCGTATTCTGAAAGAAAACATCCTCTTCCTTTAGCTCGCAATTGTAGATTTGAGTAGACAGCAGGGAGGAAGCTGTATTACAGCAGTATATTTTCAAAATCAATGCCATATTTTTATTTTTTAAAAAGCAAACATAGCTACTGAATAACAATTTGTATAAAAAAAATGCTTTCAGTAATCCTCCATTTAAAATCTAACAGAAAGTTTTCATTTGTCAAGTTTTCAGGTAGGCAAAGGTGAGGGAAAGTTTCTTTCTAAAAAAAGTGCTTGAGGCATTCAGAAGCATTTTTTCCCTGTGATTGAATACTGATTATTAAATCTTTTTCAAACATTGTTTTCTACAACATACTAAATCATACTAGAGATCACTAGAGTATACACAGATCATAGTAGGTTCATAAGCAGTTTCCCTAGTTTGTCTCCATGCTGAACATCCCCCTGCTACAGAGCAGCATCCTCCAAGCCTCCCTTTGAATGCAAGCGCAGGGCCGTGAAAGAAGCTGCCTCAAGTAAGAATCAATTTGTTTTTCCTTTGCAATCCAATTTCTGAATACAGAATAGATGTCTTCTAATTTCTGGGCAGGGGCACGCGATGGAGAACTGGCTGCAAGAGGTGGAAGGAAGCAGCTCTTGGTTACAAGAAGCACAGCCCCTCCTGAAGCACATTCCAGGGCATGATCATGATTAATACATATAGCACTGAAGACTGTATTACATCTTTTTGCTTATTTATTCTTCCATGTAAGGACTGACACAAAATGTGAGAGAACTTCATATTGAAAATGAAGGCCTTAAAAAGAAGGGAGTGAATACTTACAAACATGTGTGTGACACGTTAATGACATCTGCAGAAAAGTTATGAACACTAGTGAGAGATGGAGCCAGGTCCTCAGGAGGTGTTTATTATGTCTGTGGAGCTGCATCAGTTTATATTAGCTGAGGTGGAGTCCAAAGAATCCAATGATCTCTGATATTTATCTGGTAATGTTGATTCAATTTCTATTGCAACAAACACTGCTAAAAATAAACAAACATCCCCCCGTCAGGTGCTGTATAAAGCCGGAAGATTGTACCAATCTCAGCAGAGGCCAAAGACTGAATGAGCTAAAATCTTATTCATAAATATACATTCTTAAAGGCAAGGCTGAGAAGCACCAGATTTGAAGTAGAGAAGCTTCAACTCTCATGTCTCAAGAAGCAATGACAGGGTAAACAAGCAGTGCTGGAGCTTTATCTGAGTTGTTTCTGTGGATAAAAATGTGTTTTGGTCTTCTTGTCTGTGAGTCAGGTACCTTAGAGTGGAATTTAATTCACACACAAATGTGGAGGGGAAAAAAAAAGGCAATTCAGCTGGGTGGTTTTGTTGTTTGAAATATGTAAGAATAAGTAATAGTGAGAATGTTGAAAGCTTCCAATATATGACTCCTTCCTATCTCTAACTCTGGGATGAATTAAGTTGCATAGGAGTATGTTGTAAACTTAGATGAGAGCAAGGCATGGTTTTATATACACATTTACATAGCACATCTTGCACTGTGCTCTGCAAACAATGACTTAGATACTGGTAATACATCAGCTATGTAAGCAAATGTGGCAGCAGCTCTATTTCAGTAATAGCTGGCCCAACGCGGATCCCATTTTACCAAGAAAGGAATGTTGGCTGGGCCAGCAGCAGCAGAATTATTCCCCAGGCTATTTCTTCACTTCCTCCTGGATGCTGCAGCACAGAGGAAGGAAGGATCTGGGTTGCAGCCTCTCCAAAAAGCCTGCAACAGAGGCAGGCAAGACTGCGTGCTGGGTGGAAAGGTTCAAGCGTTTTATCTGGTCATGTTTCAGGTACAAATGATGTCAGCTAATAGAGTTTATGCCTAAGAGGATTTTTATAGATAGTCGTTAATTTTAGGTTCCAAGTATTTTACAAGCAATAGTGACAAATGTTGAAATGTTTATGTTTCCATCTGAATTTGAGCAGCACACCTTAATGTTGGGAAAACTTAGTCCCACACCCTTTCTTTTTGTTAGGAGGTTTGTAGCAGTTCTCCTGCATACGTTGAGAAATCCCTGACCAATTTCGCTAGGAGAGAAAAACACAAGAATTGGGAATATTTCCTTTCTACTGGGTTAACTAAGGCAAATAAAAAAGGCAGTGGGTTAACTGATGATAATACCACAAGATGGTGCTGGACATCTCGTTGATACAGTCCTTGAAACGTTTTAGCCCTTACAAATTATTAGCTTTCTATTTACTCTATGAAAATTTTACTATGAACCTTTTGGCGCATTAAAGGGATGAGGAAGCTTACGCTGCATCTGTGCCACCACCCTATGGAGTAATTCAAGCTGGCTGGCTTTTCACCCAGATCAGCTATAGGCTTTTCTGGTTTATACTGTTCTGAAAGCATCACTGCTACTAATTCACAGTTGTGCATCCCAAGGTGATTTTCGTGCAGATGTGCCTACATTTACTCCTACTATCAAAAAGTAAGAGGCATTAAGCCAGAGGGGATCGCAGCAAGCTGGGATGCTGACCTGACAGAGTGATTGTATTTTCATGACTGTTAGGTGGCTGGTTTTGTTTTGAAAATGAGACAGAAAAATTCTACAAGAAGGAGCTGTGTAATTTCATGCAATTCTGTAAAATCTCTAGGAGAGAGGAAGGTAAGCATTCAAAAAGAAAGCTAAGGAAATGCTAAGGAATGCTAAGGTGGGTATAAGCATTCCTTAGCATTAGGTTTTCATACGCATCCTTAAGCATTTTATGCAATGCAATCAGCTGTAACTTCAACAACAAAGCAGTATTTCTGGGTCAAATTTTAAATACATCTATGCAAATATTTTGCAGTAGCTTCTCATTATAGGAAAGTGACTATAGACTCAGTATTACCTTGTCATTGTGTAGTAACAAATGTGACATTTTTGTTTTTAATACCTGATGTAATGATGTAAATGCAATATCATCTAGACTAACCCCAAAATCCAGACATCGTTAAAAATAATTGTTCTTAAAAATGGCATTCTGTAATTAAAGTATCATGCTTTTCCAGTCATCATTCTACACATTCCTGGCAGAGTTTAAGGTTGGTGGGCTTCTCTCTATCCTTCAATGTGGCTAGCAGAAAGCATTATCTGAATATAAATGATAATGGAAACTTATGTGGTAGATTGCTTGTAAAATGTAGTAAAAATACATTTTTTATTTAAAAATCTGCATTTTCTTTACCACATTCCAGTTTGGAAAATCACTTGGATTGCAACAGGTTCTTAGTGAGAGCAAGAAAGCTGGTGTTTCCATGACGCTTTCTGTAGTGACTGGTTTCTGGAAAATGCAGCAGAATAGTTTTACTGCATCTTTTTGGTAGGTGTATTCAGAATAAAATCTGCAGTTCAGGTAAATCACAGACATCTTGCACTGCCTGTCACTGCCACTGTACCAACCTATTTTCTGATTTCCTTGCTCTAAAGGAAGGATAAGAAAGGAAGCCTTAATGAAGATGCAACTCACACCCTAATATTTTGATCATCTCACAAGTCTCTTCATTATGTCATCCTTTCAACTTTCTGGCCAAAGTTAATGGGAGGAAAAAATCAAGGATTTTGCATTGCAAAATGCTACTTAATTTATTGTGACAAATTTTAAAGTGCTATTATTATGAAACTTCCTAAACACTTGGCTATTAGTAATGAAGTAATGAAGAGCTGACACTTTGAAACTTCCTAACTTATCCTGGGGATGCCCAGAAGCACTGAGAAGCCCAGCTGCCTTGTGATTTGAATGGGATTTCATGGGAGTGATCACCCAGCCACCATTCTGCCTGTCTTGTGCATTGAGGAAGGAAGAACAAGAGACGCAGAACAGATTCTGGCTTGATTTACTATTGAAGTACACCTTGAAGTATGTGGATTCACTTACATGTAAGCAAAGCAGGTAAAAACCTTGCAAATTTTATGCTTCCCTAGCACAAATAGCTGGGATATAGAGTCACTTTCTACCATTTTACTTCACAACTAACTAACGATCCTTGCTTGGCTGGTTGTCCTAGTACAATTGTTTCTGCACCTCCCCTGGGCAATCTGTGTTTTCTACTATTTTTTTTTTCTATTTTTTTTCTACTATGTTTTTTCTACTATTTTCTACTATTTTCTGTTTTCTACTGTGAGTGAATATGCCCTGTGAACAAGGTTTTGAGCACATTTTTAAATCTCTGTAGCAACTTCCATAAAAATTAGGAGATTTTTGGTTAGAAACTGTCACAGCTCATCTGGAACAGTCATTAGGAATACATAAATTCTATTCTGTGTGCTTTAAAGGAGTAAGAATACTACGACTTAATTCTGGGGATATTGTTATTGCAGATAAAGCACACCACCACAATACTGACTTCAGACTTGGCTTAGCACAGTGCAATACATGATTTGGAGCAGTCACTGAAAACTCTTTGTGAATAATATGGCAAAGGCTAATGTAAATAAAGGAAGATCAAAGCAAACTTTGAAGTAAGAATGGAGTCTGATATAGCCGAGCAAGACGTACTGTGCTTAGGCACAACCCAACAAAGTGGAAATATTTCGTTTTCAATTTCCTGTCCAAAATACCGGCCTTAAGCTCTATTTGTTTTTTTTTTACAGTTTTTATACATTTTGCTTCTCACTGCCATTAAATAGAGTCTGTCTGGAGACCAATTTTCCAAGCTTTTCATGACGGTATTGATGACATTTTCTTTTTGGGAGCAAGTTGGCAGCCTTTCACCACATCTTGGTGCGGTTTGCCAGCTCTGGCAGCACAAGGTGGGTGCTGTCAGTGCCACTGCCGCACTGCAAAGAGTGCAGGGGCTCAGGGCCAGGAGAAGGTGTCAAGCTGTAACTGCATGGAGGAAAGGGAACAAGGAGTCTCCTTTCATTCAGCTCCATTTTCATTTTTATGCGTAACCTCTCATTAAAGCTATGGAACCAGCCATGCTGCGTTTTGTTTTCCAGATCTGACAAATATAATGAATAAAGGCTTATGATTCCAGGCTTGCATGCCTGTGCAGGTTGCTCAGGAAAGCAACACCCTTCATTCATAACCACACGAATCCTCACAAGGTTCCAGCTCCCACACTGGGAGCTGTTTGGGACAATCTTTGCCCCACTGTGGCTCTGCAGGGTGTATAGATGGGGTATTTTTTGTAGCCATTTCATTCCACAGAAGATGGCTGAGCATCTGCTGTGCAAAAATCCGCACGTATTGCATGTATGTGCATACCAGGCCTTGCACAACCACGCCTAAAGGTGGCCTCCCAGTCCAGGCGGCCTCTGAGCGACAGCTGTAATGCCTCTCATCAGCCACTGGGCTATAGCAATGAGCTAGAGAGAAGGCAGAATAAGTCTTGGTGAGGTTGGAGCAAGATGCTCCAAATCCTAGCCTGAATTGCTCCAGAATCCTTGTGCATTCACATCCTAGAGGTTATTTGGCATCTTATATTGCTCTATGGTGGACAAGATTCAAGAGACTGATTTACTTGGCAAGCACTGTTGCTATTGAAAGCTGGTAGTTACCTGCCCTGCTCAGGCCTGGCTCCCTGCTTTCCGGTTGGGTGTTGAGAAATTGTCAAGGGCCTCGTGTCCTGCCTGTTCCTGGCATCCCGGAGGGGCAAGAGGAAGCGCTGCGGCTGCTCTGATCACAGGGGCATGGCAAACAGCAGCCTGGCAGTAACCTGCCTTCCCCTTCCCCTCCAGGCATCTTAGCTGTGAGGAGAAGCCACAGGGTAACAGAAAGCTCCTTATGCTCCCACAGTGCTGGGGTGAAACCAGCTGAACACCTAGAATTCAAGACCCTGTTATTTTGAACTTTTTTTTTTTTTGTATAACATAAGGAAAAACAACATGAGAACAGCTCTAGATCTAAGTAGTCTCCAGGAGATCGGCTATAGCATAAACACTGACCTTTCCAAGCAGACACGGACCCTTGTGGAGATTATAATAAACCCTAGACTATTTTATTTTCGTTATAATCCAGAATAACATCTGGATATGCTGTGTGATATTAAATAACTTCTCCCTCACTTTTTGCCTTCCCTATGTCAAAAGCCGTCACAAGCTTCCACAATCAAGCACGCAGGAGCAAGGTAATGCTTGCATGCCAGCTGCTTTGTCCATACAGAGAAGGTCTGTCCCCTCAGGAAAAACACCGAGGGGAGGCACCTCTAGCCGCCATGTGCTACTAGCTGCCTTAATCTCATTACGTGCTCTCCTCTAGGAAAAACAGAACCAAAAACCTACATCCAACTGTGAAATCTCAAGGCCTGACTCCAAACTATGGTGGCTAAGTCAGTGCTTTTATTATTACAGGTCCTTGGTAGGAACATAAATCACAAAAGCAGAGAGCTCCCATGGTTTGTACAGCTCAGCAGAATGTACAGACTACTTGGTGTGCATGTATTTTAATAACACTTGAGCATTCACTTTGAGTACAGATCGTTTTTGACATTGTTGGCACTCATTTAACAATCATAGCCCCTGTTTCACAGTGTAATTGGGAAAAGCCTTTTCCAAGGGCACCTACCTTTGCAATGAGCAGTGTCTCTTTGTCCCGTCCCAGCATGGCCGGTATATCTCGGCTCAGAGCAAGCCAGGCTCTGGGGATGCAGCTGTGTTGCCAGAAAGTCTGCGCTCTGCAGACGTCCCTTTTGTGTGCTGCCAGTAAGCTGTGCCTGCGACCACATCCCTAAGGGCTCCTGGAAGGTTTTGGACTGTAGGTGTATCTGTGTGCTGCCAGGAAGCCTGTGGTTGTGGGTATCTGTCTGTAGGGCTGATAAGTTGTGAGCTGCTGAGGGAAAAGCGTGTGCTGTAGTAAAGCCTGTACTTAGTAGGTGTATCTCCCTCTGGGCAATTTCAGAGCGATTTGTCTCCATAGCATTAAGGACACATTCTGCTTTATTTGCCTTAGCGTATCTACATGGTAATAAAGTTCTAGGTGCGATAACACATTCGTGCCAAATTGCTCGTTGTATTAGCATGGGTGCCATCACTCCAAAGATCTCCAAATGATTTAAAATTGTTAATTAAGCTTCCTGCACCTGAGACAAGTAAATATTATTATGCCCGTTTTACAGATGCACGTTGCCATGTTTTCTGGAAGACCCATGTACTGCCTGCCGACAGCATATTTGAAGGACGGGTTCCCAACTCTCTCCTAACTCGGCACAACACTGACCTAAAAATCAGCAATAATGATTTTTTCAGTTGAAATTGTGGGCAAAAGAAGCTTAGCTGGCATGTAGAGAGCATGCATAGCGTGCATCCATTTTCCTGCTTTCAGGAACTATAACTTCTGCTTCAAGAGTAAGTTCCAACTGCATACCCTTGCTCCAAAGCTTGGGCAACTTGAATGGGCCTAAATACTAACTTCTATATGACACTGTAGCACAGTACAGTGATCTGTACTGTGTGCAATCCCAAATGAGTGATTTTGCCCCAAGGACATGCTATACAAGCATATCACAAGGATTCCTTCCAAATCTTTCTATTTCTGCCTGCTCGTACTTCCCCCTGAACTGAACTGGCTCCAAGGATGCAGTCTAGACTGCACTTTCCCTTTCATTCTAAAGCTCAAAATAAGGAAGTGCAGAAAGAAACTGAACCCAGACAGATGTGTAACAGACTAAAATTTTCAAAAGACTGTGGAGATTCTGCTTTTCATGTTCGCATATTCTGTCAACAAAATATTCCTTGATGACTTATTGCATCTTATTTTGTCCTCTGCGCAGGAAGAAATATTGATTGCCATATCCAGCAGTAACATAAAGCTGAGTATCTTTTTCTCTGAATGCTCAAAAAATACAATTATTGATATGTGTTTAGCCATAAAACAAATCTGACCATGTGCCCAGATGAAAACTCAAACTCCAATTACCCATCTGGATTCAGGAATAAATTCAGTACCTTTGGCTCATCACTAATGGAAAGAATGACACACAGAAGCATGACTTCATGGTCATCAGGCCTTGAAAATGTATGTGCAAAATATCCATAACAATATTTACTTTATCAGTTTTGGGAACTGCTGAAAACAAGACCCAAATGATGAGGCAGAGTATCTGCAGTGAGAAGTTGCTTTGTTCTAATAAGTCCAGGATATTAGACTTCAGCTCACAAATCTGAATTATTTTCTGATTGTACAGTAAACTTGAATCATGCCGATCCTATAAAAATATGAGGGAAGAAGATGTCATTTTCTTCCTTAGGCTCAAATCCTACATCTTAAAAATGGATGGATCCTTAAAATCCTGGATTTTATGTATAACATATGTGTATGGCTGGTATTCTTCTTATTGAAATAAATATAGAAAAGTAGCCATTCCCATTAGATAGAATCAGATATGATGAGACATTTCTAGATGCTTTGTTGTCTTTCCTCCCCAAGATAACTCTTCTCTGTTTTGTATTGAAATCTGTAATATGACTCTCATTAATACAATTAGTTGTGATAACCATAGGAAATAGAGCCATTTTTCCTGCAGAACTGGGTGACTATTCCAAGGAGCTTTTGCATAGATATTTGCTGGCTTGAGTTGAATTGATACGCTTCAGGCACAGCTGCTATGTATGCAACTGCACTGAAGTTCACAAGCTGGAGGAGCCCAGGAGGTGGGTTATGGAGAAAGAGCGTGAACAATGTTTTCTCTAGCACTCAAGGCTAAGTGGCAGCTCCGTTTCATTCCTCACACCAAAGGTCCGGATGAACCATGCTATCCCACTGGCTCACTCTGAATGGACTTCAGCCCATTTTGTAGTTGTTCTTTGTCAGCACTCCAGTAAATGAATTTACTGGCAACATGATGTCATTACAGTGGAATTGTAAGCAAATGTTGCAAAAGGATTTGTTAAAGTTTGGGGTTTTGCATGTGCAACCCGGAGGATTTTCATTGCAAAGCTAGATTCTCTGAAAAAGGAGAAGGTTCCCGGACTAGCAGGAGAGCCTGCAGCCCATTCCATACACCACGGGAACACTGCTGCAGATCACCTGCAGGAAGCGGTAGGGAATAGTGGGGAGGTGAGGGGGAGGAAGCAATTTGGAGCGTAGCACAGCACCAGGTGAGAGCTGGAGAAGCCCAGACTTGCTTTGCTTTCCCAAACCTGCTGCTCCGACTCCTTCAGCAATTTCCAAGCACCCTCAGTGCAGTATCAGTTCTTGCAGCTGTGTTAGCGGTGGGTGAATCCCTCTCTTTAGAATATTTGTAATCAGCTACAATTTTGATATGCTGCCAATTTTTTCATTTCTTTTTTTTTTCCCCAATAATTTAACCAGGAGTTGAGGAAATAGTAAGTTTTCATTTCTTTTTACTGTGGAAAGGCCTGAAAAGCAACAATCTTTAAACAAAAAAGAGGTACCTTTTCTGTGCTAATTGCTTTTTCCCAACCAGATTTCAAAGCATGAGACAAATAATGAAGATGTTGGATCTTCTCAAAGAAGGTGGCAGGATGCTTTTGCAGGCTGAAGAGCAAGGTGACCCAGCAACAGGGATCACTGTGAATTATCTCCCTCTATAAAGCTGATGGCTGAATTTGGCCCTTAAGGGTTAAGTACTCTAATAGAAGATGCCAAAGGAAATTCAACTCTACATAAATAAATAAAGATGAAAAACTCTCAAAGGTAAAATTTCTTTCATAAGAAAAATCCTTTCACAATAGTGACCTTAGCCTTCTTTCCCTTGTTTCCCAGCAAGGTGTTGGTGGGAAGGCCTGGGAAGCTGCTCTCTTTCTGTGTCACCCTCCTGCCTTGAGGTATGGCTCGCAGGAGCTGACAGTCCATCAGAAGCTTATTAGCAGTTTTACATTGCATCATCTCAGACAACCACTGACATGAAAGCTACTGTTAGTCCAAGCGGCATGACATTGGTATTGTTCTCGCCCAAAAGTATGCCTAAAACTATTCAATCAGCACTTTTTGTAGTGCATGTACTCACATTATGTATGTGATGAGTAGTCTAGAGAGAATGCATCAAGAAAGGTTGTTCCTCAGCCACATGCATATATTATCAGTTACCACCTCCAGAAAAACCTGCCTGGGCATGACTTTACATTAGCTTGGTGAGATGTTTTCTCAGGAAAATAAAGAATTATTTATGCGGAGATTAGCGAGCTTGAGTCAACCTGCAGTGGAAGGACAGAGTGTTTGATGACACAGCGTTCTCCTGACAGACCCACACAGCTGTATTTGTCGTGTTGGACTGGCAGCTGAACCTCCTGGCTCAGAGCTATGGGTGAGACTAAGAGCTTCCAACGAAGAAAGCAGGGTCAGAGGGAGCGCAGGACCTTTAAAGACAGTGTAGCCTGCAGTTTTGGAGATATTTTTACTAAGTCTAATTTTTATGATAACTTTTTTTTCTTAAGTTGAATAATTAGGCACTATCACTGTTACAGATACATGAAAATACTTATTACTAGGGAAAAACTATACTTTCAGAATTATTTCCACCTTTCACCATTTTTTTTTCTATTTGTTTGTTCTAATCTTTCAATTATTCCAGTTTCATTAAAGCATCTTCATCTGGGAAATGTTTTAATTCTTGATGGCTAGATCACTGAAGTCAGCTAGCACGTTCATAAATTGTTTTAAACATTTATAAGCATTTGTTTACTGGATACCGTCAGTTAACTCAACCCAAACTCCAGCATGGACGTATTTTTACAGAGAGAAAATAGTTATTTTCACATTCTGTGATGTTTATTTTGACAGTTTTCCCTGTGCCCTTCCCAAGATGTTCACTTCAGGGCACCTTTGCAAATGTTTGCTGCATGGAAAAGGTGGTTGAAGTCCAAACACAGAAAGCATTGCAGTAAGCCTTCATGTCAAGTTTAGGCTCAGGACAGCTAGGTTTTTAAATAGACAAGCACATTTTTGTTAACATTTTTTCCCTTAATTGTGTATAATTCGTCATTTTGTTTGTTTGTTTCTCAAGGATTGTTGCTAGAGAATGGCAAATGAAGAAAACGCAGTGTGGTTGGAAGCGGACTTACTGCCAATTCATTTTTTTTCCAAATCTGCAATAAATCAAAGAGTCATCTGACATTCATAGGAAAAAAAATGTGGGCTGTACAGTAGGAAAGGCAAGCACACCATGGGAAGGGTTGTTGCTGCGTGCCCCATTCGCTCACGGTGCTGGTGTCACCAGCTGCTGGAGACAGAGCTTGGACCCCAGCCAGCACAACCCTTCCCACGTAGGAAGCTGCTTCGTGAGTATTTCACAGTAGGAAAGGAAAGAGGAAAGTTTATAGCTCACCTCAGGGGATTGTCAGGAAAAAAAAAAAGAAAGAAAAACTTGAGAAAGAAAAAAAAAATTATAAAATCTAC
>JAVCKT010029644.1:0-21547 GCA_032273925.1 Rhynchotus rufescens | reverse complement strand
AAAAAAAATTATAAAATCTACCTCTGGATATATTTCTATCATATTGATAGACATCACAAAGGAGAGCCAAGTTGAAGTCATTAGTGAATGTGACAAAGGGAAGATAGTAGAGCATGAACAAAAATGTATTCTGTCTTAATTATACTGTGGACTTTTCCTCTTGGGTTCTCTCTTGCTATTAATACTTCACAGTTAATTAGCTCTTCTCTCCTTCAAAGCAATTTGACAATATTAATTAATGCCACATTGCTAACCTATCCATATTCTGCCAAGTGGCTTGAGGTATTATACAAATGGTTAAAAAACAAACAAGAGTTAAAACAGACCAATTATTTATTCAAGATTTTAAGAATTGAAATGGGATGCTCAACCTTACAAACACAGAGATGGGAACCCTGCCTCTAGGAGATTATATGCAAGCATGTTGAAGGCAGTTTAGAAATGCACGTCCAAATTCTGTAATACTGTCTCAGGTAAAGTGGTAAGTTCTGATTCAGCGAACATTTTAAAACCATATATCTCAAAATGTGAACAGCCACACAGAAACAGAGAGAAATAAAAAAATGTCTAAGAGATAAAAGGTGTATTGAAATCCCAGTGAAGCTGATCCTAGCTTCCAGTTTTCATTTCAGAGAGAGTTTTGCATAAGTGTGGACTATAGGATGAAGACTTTAGCTGCCAAGATGTGTTCAAGTTTTTGCAGCAAACCTGCAGATGTCATTATAAATGGCTTCTGGGAAGATGTGGGAGACTATAAAGCAGGAGGGAGAGTTGGTTTTGAGACAACCAGTAATTTAATGTTCTGCAGAGGGTCATCAGTAAAATATAGAGAGTACTGTGGTTGAGTCTAGACAGCGCTTGTACTGAGCTATACTTGCGGTATGACACATTGGCACCTCTCATAAGCTGCTATTTTCTTCTCCAGAATCTCATGTTTCATTAAAAGACATACAGAAAAAATAGGAAAAATGTGCATATAAATAAAAAGGCATAGAGGGTGGGTGGAGAGCAGAGGCGAGCCTGCACAGAGCCTTCCCTGAGAGGCCAGTTAGCTCAGCCATGACAGACGAAGTATCAACATTTTGATGTCTATACTTGCTTGTGTAATGGCTGGATGTACCGAATAGGCACACCCTGCAATCACAGCCTGTCTGGCAAGGAACAGAAAACCTCTGGTAGCCCTAGAGCACAGGCACACAAGGGCTAAGCCCCAGCTTAGGCGGTTAACAGCGGCCAGTACACCAGCATACTTTTTGTATCACAAGAGAGATAAGATTAGAGATCTTCCCCACTTCCTGCAAGTTGCCTTCTCATAGAAATACCATTTTTTCCTCCTGTAGAGAAGGAATCAATCCTTCAACATGTAGTAAAGCTTCCAGACGTTTTTGCTATATGTCTGGATATATGCTTGACATATGAGGCAAAACCAGGGTTCTGCCTTCTTAACCCTTCCTTCCCCCTGATGAGGATAATGGTCCAGAAAAGCATAGAAACTACTGGGAGGGGTCAGCTCCATGTGGGATTTTATTTGGAAGAAATGTACATTTCTGACAGAACACCAGCAGCAATTTTTTTTGTATTATTAAACAATAAAATATAATGCATTACACTCTAGCTTTAATAGAGAAGCTTCACAAACATATTGCAAACAGGAACATTAGCAGTTTTATCATCTTGTTCCAGGTAATCATCTTGTTCTGTATAATTATTAGCTCTTGCTTCTTGGATGAAGTAATCTTTTAAAATCTGTTCCTATTTAATTAGCCACATTCCCTGCGGACTGCCACAGGCATCTCCTGTGCAGGTGTAGTCTTGAAGCTGTGCACTCAGTATCAGAAGTGAATCCAAAAAGGAGCTGCTCAGGCTGGAATCAGCAGTAGAAACCCTTTTCTGAATCAGTGTTTCCATTTAAGAAAAAAAAGGGGGAAAAAAAGGAAGAAAGAAAAAAGGTTGAAAAAACTTTTAAAAAAGGATGATCCCCCTGTTGCTGCGTGACAAGGAATGCAACTTGCTTCTGAGCAGGCAGCCAACCAAGCAGAGTGATCTGGTCATGGATAGGCAAAGGGGAAATCCAGGGAAGAAAAGAGGGCAAACTCTATTTCCCAGTCCTGCCACTTCAGCCTGGCTTCTGTTGCCATGCTTAGGGCTGGAAAACTTTGATCTTAGCGCCCTGTGAAGTTTAGGTGTACTAAACTTCCTGCCTGAAGTTTAGGTGTACTAAAGTACACTGGAGGGGTAGTTACTGCTCCAGAAGTAGGCCCTGGGTAATTGATGAAGAGGCAGGATACCAGATTATTCATGACCTGAGGGTGGGCTTTATATTGTCCACTGACGGAGAGGAAAGTCCTGTGACTGCACGTGCAGAGCCATATCCTGCCCTTAGTCCGTGCTGATCAGTTCCACGTGACGTGGAGATTTACGGCCACTGAAAAGGAGAGGCATTAAAACTGACAGCAGTGCGTGAGCCCTCCCAGGATCTCCATCCCTTTCCTGGCTGCCTGGGCTTTGTGCAGAGGAGAGCAGCAGCAGCACTGCCTGTCATGGAAAGAAGAGACAGTAAAAGCAAATATTAGCGAAAGTTGTGGCTTTATTATATTCCATGGGGAAAGAGAAATCAGTCTGTGAACACCTTTCCTACACTATAAAAGTAGGGAACAATCGAAATATAGTGACTGAACTCTAGCCTTCCGACTAACATCAGTTCCCAACCTCCCTTCATTTACAAACCTCATATATATCAACCTGCCTCGTACGCAACATTTACACAAGGTTACAATACTTACATTAGGAAAAACAAAGGCATACATTCAATCCTATCTAACATCACAATCCAGCAGTTTCCAGCACAGTCCAATGTATCAGGTGATTGAAAAATCAAAAAAAGAGAAGCAGAGATACTTATTTTGATTTGACTGGATGCTGTGAGCAAATTCTGAGGACAATGGTGGGTTCCCGGCCCCTTGCCCTGGATTTTCCCAGTTGCCACTTCAGTGCTATGGTCCCGACTCTGAAGCACCCATACCTTGATTTTGACAAGAGGGTAACAGCTCAGTATTCAAGTGCAGAGCCTGAGCCTTCAGTGATGTCTGACTTAGACAAAGCAATAACCACAGGTTAAAAAATAGAAATCACTTTTAAAAATGGAGCCTATGGCTTTCAAAATAGCTGACAGTTTATCTTAGACCAAGGACTCCGTAGAATCAAAATTCTCCATTATAGCTGTTCAGCTCATCTGTTGAAATACATTTTAAAATAGACCTCTGTAGCCTTGTCTAGGAGTTTCACATGGGGCTTTGGAAATCAATTTCTCCTTCCATCTCCTAGAGCTTCTTTTACAGGAGCATGTGTTTCCCTTGATACCCAAGCTTTTTTACTCATTACTGTAAAACAATATGCTTTGACTAGTGGTAATGCAGCCCCAATCTTGTAATATCCAGAAGCAGCTGGTTTTCTTTAGGTGCTGTGAGAAGAGACTTGGGAAGTCTCTGGAAAGCAGAGGTTGGGTAGGTAGATCACATTCTAGTCCACATTGCTTGTTAAAACAAGTAGCCTAAGACAAAGGGAATCCTCCTGTGCTCCAGGAAGATTATTCCACTGACCCATGCCATAGAAGCAGAGCAGTCTTTTGAAATATTCCACAGTCCATGATGACCTTTCTCACATCAGGACAGGTTCTGGCAAAGATATTGCCACTGGCAGTGCCATTATTCTTTCTTTGACCCTCACCCAAAGCATCCCTGTGCTAGAGAGCTCTCAAAGCATCCCTGTGCTAGAGAGCTCTCAAAGCATCCCTGTGTTAGAGAGCTCTCACCAAAAGCCCCTTCTCAATGTGGAGAGGGGAGAGAACAACTGGGAGGGTCTCTGACTCCTGCTTCTTCTCCCTCCACTTTGCTGCTGTGCTTGCAAAGGCCAGTCTTAGTATGATAGTACAGTTACTAGCCCTCGATGATATTCCTAAATGACATCAAGCTCTCTAGAACATACAATAAGTCATTAAGAGGATTAAACCTAACTTAAGCTCTTTCTGTCAGTATCTATTGTCTACATACCTGCAGCTGAAACACAGGAAACTGTTCTCTGTTGGTTAGAGTCTGTTCTCATTTCTACCCAAGGAATTTCACAGAAGCAAATCCATTGGTTTCAGGAGAGGTGATCTTTGCTTAAACTAGCATAAACAGAATGAGAATCAGGCCCTTACTATTGATGTATTACCCTTCAGCTTGGCAGCTCACCCTCATTCCCATCCTCACAATAAAGACATTGATGCTGATGTAATTTTTGAATATTATTAAATGAGGGGTGTGCTCTATTAATTTTATTGCAGTGAAATTGGTGGTATCCTGCCCTGTGTACACTGTTGGCCTAACTGAAGGACTGCGAGTCCCCTAGACTGTTTTTTCTGTATTTTTCCTTCAGTGTACACCTGACATGCTATCTGAGCACTTCAAAAGCGTGCAGGGGTTCAGGCTCTCAGAGGACTTGTGCAATGGACTAGTCTTATTATCCCATTTTAGAGGGGATTAAGTATTCACACTGCGTACCTTTAAGCTTCCAGCTTGGCACATAGAAACCTAAGGGTCCTTACAGAATCAGTTAGGGCTCACAGCCACCTAAATTAGGTATTCTGAATAATCACAAAGAGATTAAACCCCTGACTTTCAAACAAAGCTTTTGATAGGGGGATATGTCATTTCTGATTGTTCTAGGGGCAGCCTGACCTTGATTTGCACATGGGAAAAAAAAAAAAAGCAGCTACCGTAGACTCTGGTTGGAGCTGTAAGCATTGAGGTTCAAGCCTCAAGTAGGTCAAATGGAGTGAACAGAAAAGAACCTGCAAATAAATCAGAAGACACTTTTCAAGACAGGGCCTACAACTTTCTGTCAGAAAAGGTCCGGCATAAAGAGCTCCTCTACATTTTGAGCCCAAATGACATACCTTCACCACAGTGCACTCCCTTCCTTTTAGGCCCTTCAGAAAAGTCTGAAAACTGCAAGTGAAACTGAAGTATTTCTTTTTTTTTTCTTTTTTCTTTTCTTTTCTTTTCTTTTCTTTTTTTTCTAACTAATAATGCAAACCTCAGGAAAAAAAGAATGTTTGGTAGTCATGGTAGAGAATTTCTCTGTCTGGGAAGCTATTACCACTAAAAGATGAAGAAATTTATTTGGGAATGAAGGAATATATTTGGTTTCTTTCTACAAACAAGTCACTTGTTCATAATGACAAAGTTATAAATAAGCATTTTAGTTGCTTGATCTGTAATTATGAAGTTTTTATGTAAAATGTTCTTTGTTTGTCCTATCTGTCTCTGAGAAGCATAGAGCTTTATTGATCATTATGGAGTTAACTACTTCACTACTCCTTAGCGCTGACTTGTTCTTCACCTTTTCTCTCTTCTTTTTCTCTTTTTTAATATTTTATTTTGCTTTCCCAGAAGTTCTACCTGTTCTGCTTAACATTGTTCCTGGTCTTTTCTACCATGAAAAATATTTCTCAAGTAGTATAAGCTCTATCATGTGCTTATATGCATGTAAAATGCCACACATACATTCACTATATATATATTTGGTGCACCAAGCATCAGTCACTGCTTTCAGCTGGAAACTAGCAAGGTAGCTTTATATAATGAAAGAATAAGCAAAATAAGATCTGTCTTGTGTGCTCAGAATGCAAGGAAAATGTGATTCAGTGAATGAAACACCACATAACTGCAGTAGTCAGTGCTGCTGGTTCCCAGTGTAGAACTGAGCTCTACCTGACAATTAAGGTGAAATATCATAAAAAATGACAAACCAAAACCTATGTGATAGGCTGTGATGAAAAAAAAAAAAACAGGTTGAGAAAACTGGTCTTTTTTTTTGTTCCTTTCTCTTCAGTTACTTTAATCTCCAGGATAAAAAAACAGTCAGACAGATTCATGGCATTTTCTTAAGACTTTCATTTTGCTTTGAATTATTAATGCAAAAGTAAAAATAATAACATTCACATTAAGCTGTATGAAGTGTCTCTTGACATAAACAAAACAAAAACAAAACCAGTAGGGAATCCTGAAGTTGCTGGCCTAAACTACTTGATAATGTAGAAAGAAGAGCCCTTTGAAAAGACTTCTACAAATCTTTAGTAAGTCCCTACGTCTCAGAAAATCCTGTGTTGAATAAGTGAATTAAATGTAAAAGCACAAACATTCATATTTTAAGTCAAAAATGAACTTTTCCTGTGAAACTTTTCTTGTGAAAATGGTCCATGTTCCTTAATCTCTCCTTCCTGAGCAAGCAGAAAAGTACATGAGTCTGGAGTAGGAGAAAGCTTCGCTAGTACCAAATCAGTAGATTTCCTGTCTATTTTTAAGGCCACCTGACTTGAAAGAAATTTAAGCCAAGTTTTCCTTTCTCTGTCCTTCTTTAGGGTGTTGAAAGGATATCTGAGAAGATTTCACCCCAAAACTTACCGCCTTTTTTCTTGTACGGTTTCTTGAACTGACTGGACTGCCAGTGCTAGATCTTCACTAGTTTTGCATGAGCATCTGTGGGCTGTATGTAGAGCTGTAGGTAGGACATACATCAATACTTCTCACAGGTTAGTTAAAAACACCATGAGGAGGTGAGGTGAAGGGAAAGACAGATAGCTTAATAACAGAGACTTCCTTCCTCCAACACATTTGCTATTTTAAAATCCCAATGGTAAAATGTGCTTTAGGAGAATATATGGAAGGAAACCCAGAGCCCTCATCCCTCACCCCTCCTAAGTTAGCACAGTGAATGAATGATTGCTGATGTGATGCAGTCAATGATGCCAGAACAGTCCCCTTGTTTATTCTGTGGCTACATTTAGGGCTTGAATAGGGCAGAAAGTACATTTCAGATATTTTTAAAAAATCTGCCCTTCAGTGTTTGTTTTCTTCCCTCTCAATTGCAGGTCATATTCAATTTGCATTCCATAAGTGGAACAGTTACTTGTCCTGCTTTCTCACCTTCAGATATATTTGGACATTTTGAAGAAGTTGTCCTGGTCATATCTGTCATCACTTCTTTTCTTAACTTTTTAAATTAAAAACTGACAAGACAGGGAAGACTAAATATGCAGTTCTTCATGATTGATTTATAGGAAGTTTATTGAAAGATTTCATTATGGGTGGACTTTCTTTGTTTTTCAACCCAACGGAGAACAAATAAGTCATGAACACATTTCCAAATTGTAAGTAGTATTAGTCACGATAGAGTGGAAGTATTCATTTGAAGTGTCACTGATGACATTTGGCACAATAGGTCCCATTTTAAAATCAATCCAGGGGATTTATAGTTTCCTGAAGCAACTGGTTACAACTAATGCTGTATAGCTACTATCAAGATTGGACTATCAGACAGTGCCCATGTTTTTTTATCTGCTCTTCCCTACTGCAGGAAAATATATCTTTCAGTCTTGGAGGCACAAAGATAGACGCAGAGCCAAAACTCGATATCATCCAGTTGTCTGGCAAATCAGATGACTGCTAGAGTTTTTGTTAGAACAAAAAAAAAAAAAAAATGCACATAGCTGTGTACTATCACTTCAGATTTCACAAATCTCAAAAATAGGCCACTGTATTGTCTGATGTTGCCAACCAGGTGAGCTGGCACTGGTAGAAGCCCTGCTACCTGTAGCCTGGCTTTCCTGTAACTAATGCAGTGAAGTGGCATGGAGGATTTTAGTGTATACAGGTTATCTGTGATTTTTAATACACAAAAGTTTTACTTTCAGGATTGCAACAGCAAATGCACACAATGGTCATGCAGCTTTGAGTCTCAAGCAAATATCCAATGTGTGAACAAAAGATTACCAAAACTGTATTTTTTTAAACTGTGAAACAAGTAGCAATCTGCTGTAAATATATAAATATTTGGTCCTGGGAATTGTGACCTACTGGCTCTTTTACTAGAAGTGCTGACTGTAAAATTGCAGTCTATGGTTAGTGATCATCACAAGCAGACACAGGAAATGATCTATTGCAGTCCTGCATGGTGCAAGTTAAATTATCATGAGATGGCTTACAGTTTGAAATCAATTTTAAGAGGAACATTAATGTGGAGGAAAAAACAAAAACAAACAAACAAACAAACAAAACCGCAGATGTGTCATGCAAACTTTACAAGAAATTTACTGTCAGGAAGAGATTAGCAAAGCAAAGCAAATGCTTTGGAGCCTTTCTGTACGTATAACCACGTGCTCCATGCCTCCATTTCCCACCGCTGTGGCTACAGCTCAGAGGCTGCAGGACAGGCAGTGCTGCACGGTGCTGCAGTGTGCAGGTGTCAGCAAGTGGCGCCTAGGACAGGGCCTTGGCAAGCTCCTCTGCCTGGGATTAGCTAAATGCTGGAGGACTCAGGGGTCAGCATTTCACAAAGGGCTATTGGGGGTCTCAGCTTGCTGTACCGTGTGCAGATTTACTACTATTTGGCTTTGGAGTAATACTGCTCAGCAGCCCTGCAGCAGCTATGAGCCGGTGTGTCTTTCCTAAGAGATAAGGTTTTAAGGGCATTTGCACAGCCATAAGAAGCTTCTCCAAGATGCAGACCCTGCAGGCACACTTTCAAGGCAAATAAGGAATAATTAGTGTGAGATGCTGGCTACTCCACCAAGGCAAAGCCAGGGAGCTCCAGAGGAAGTGCCAGGGACAAGCTGGGACAAGCAAGGACTTTGGGCAAGTACTGCAGGCAGAGAGCCTGAGCACTGTGCAGCGGGTGTCTGTTCACAGAGCACCCAAGACAGCAGAGCAGGCGCTGAAGAGAGCAAAGCAAACAGCACAAAACCCACTGAAAGCTCCTTTGATCTCATGTAGGCTTTGGGATTCAGTCAGGAGCCTTGTGAGGGCAGCCAAAAATGCAGAACTCAGCAGAGCGGAAGATTGCACAAGAGTCCCCTATAAGCAGAAATAACGAAGCTGCCATGAAAGGCAACCACACCGACCGCCCAGCTGAAGCTGAAAAGGCTTCAACAGGGCAGCTCCGCCTTCACAGAGATCTTAAATCATGCTTTATTTTGCACTGCCATGTCAGATGGAGCTGGGAGCCTCCCTTTAACAGTTACGCACAAAACTTTTCCCCCAGTGTATTCAAAATGGAGTCCTCATCAAAGCCTTCAAATATTAAAGCTTTGACATATGCACTGCTAAGACCTCCCCCAGCCTGGACTGCTTGTTTCCTGTAGTCCTCTTCCCCAAATTGTCTCTTGCTCTCTTTTCCTCTTGTCCCCAGCATCAATCCATTTAGCTTGCAATCAAATGAGGAATGAAAAATAGATGGCAACTGTATTAATTGCAGGAGAAAATAAAGGAGAAAAAAAAAAGTTTGGGGCTCATGGTTCCATAAAGCACTCAGCTTTTGGTAAAATTGAAATTTCATGAAAAAATTACTCAAATTAGGTCCAATCAAAGGCATTTTACTAGAGGCTGATGGCCATACAAGTCACTATTTTTGACCTACAGATGTCATAAAAGAGATCTTAAAGCAAAAATAGCATGTATTTGGCATAATAGTGACAAAGCAAAGCTTAACTGTCCTTCTGGATTAAAATAGCCTTCTAATCTAGTGCCAAAAAGAAAGGCATCGTTGTGATGAAGTACTGCTTCTTGTATGAGGCCTTTGTAAAGCTGCATTTCTGATTCTTGAGGCTTCTCCTCATTGTAGTATCCTCTTGTACAAGGAGAACCAGAGGGCACAAGAGAATTACTAACCCACTGCCTAATGACCTCTGTTTAAATGAGACCTCGCTGCCCCTCCACGCTGCTTGCTCCTCACCTTGCCACATTCCAAAACTTCTCATTTGTTATGTGAAGACAGCAGTAAACAGGAGCAATTTAGATTAGTCTTATTACCTTGACAACTACAGAGTGTGAATTGAAGATGGGATAGTGTTAAGGGAGCAGAAGAATTGCGTTGCAATTGGCATGGAGGCTGGTATTAAGGAACTATGATCTTAGCTCCCTGCCTTTTCCTTTTGATCTGCCTTAGGCCTTTTGATGCCCTAGCTCCCACAGCACAGAAGGATTGGCCAACATCTAGTTCAAAATGAAAAAGAAGCAAGAGAAGGATCTGTTCCAGGAACTCCTGGATCTAACCCAACAGAAGGCCCTAAAGCATTTCCCGGGGAATCCTCAGAGGACTGAAATGGAGCTCATTGCCCTGGAAAAAGCCCTGACACAGACATTGCAGGGGAACAATGTTACAGATTAACTTCTTCGGGGATCAGAGCTAGTGACTGCGTTGCCAGGTATTGCTGTGCTTGATAGAAGACACATCACACCGGAGTGGTCAGAGGGCCTTCCCACAGCCTACAATGTGCTGAAAATGGAAGAGAACAGATGCATTAACTGCACTGATGGTTCTTAACTAGTTTGATCTGCAGACCTCTAACACTCTTGCAGTGGTGGTCCTGGTTTGTATACAATTAACTTAAACTCTCTGCTTGTTTTATGACTTACGTACACAGACAGCTAAAAAAGATCAATACACCATGGGATGATTATTCAGGAAACAACACACTACCTACATCAGCAGTTTATTATTTATCTCAAATAAATTAATTTGGACACAACTCAGTTGCAAAACTTCATTGCAGTATAACTTATAAATAGCATAATATTCTTCCAGGCTGTTAATTCCAAATATGACTAAATGCGAACACACATCCTTGGTGACACGACATTCTTTCCCTCCAATTATTCTCTGGTCTTTAAATGGGAGCATAATGCTTCCCTCATCCTGTTTCCTTGACCACAGAGGCACTTTGCCAACATACGCTCTTTGGCTTACATATGTCCAAAGGATCTCTTGACCTCTGGTTCCGCATGGTCTTTTCGAAGCTTTCTCTTACATTCATAAATGTGAAAAAAACATCAGGCCAGACTCATGAGGCCAAGAAACACAAGCTTTTACACAGGGACCTATGATCCCTCAGCAAGGACAACATGTCCTTTTTGTTCACACAGTTTGAAGTGCAGTACTCCTATCAAACTCCTGCATTGCTTATTCAGTGCTAATGAACTTTCATGCATTGCTATGTCTTATTAAGTGATACAGCAGCAACCTTCTCACAGACTCATGAATGCCCATTAACAGTAGCCTCCACAGCTGATCTGTCAGAGCTGCCTTGCTAAAGCCAGCAGCGATCAGGAGTGGCAAATGGAGGGGAGTTTTGGTGTCTGTGTGTGCTGCAGGTTTTAGCTATAACATAGTACCGTCACTCCTGTGGGTCACTAGACTGTCTCCATCCCTGCTCCATTGGTCACCTCACCAAAAGTGAGGCTATACTTAATAAATGCCCTGCTGAAGCACTTCCTCTGCTTTATCACGCTAGCCCCATCACCTTGCCCTCAGAAGCAGCAGGACGACACACTGCCACCCTCAGCTGCCTCGGTGGCGTTGGGCACCTCACCCAAAGTGCTCAGCAGTAGGCAGGCCATGCTGCTCCCAGCCCTTACCTCAGACTAACCAACATCTAGAGGAGCAGGGTACGGTGATATCCCATCCTCTTCCTGCTATGGGAGACACCACTGGGTATGGAGCGAGCCACCGCACCAGTGACTGTCTTCCCATAAGCAGCTCATTCAACCAGGTCAGAGCTAAGTGGGCACAAGTACTTTTAAAAAGCATTGTGCCTTGGATATATTTAAACTTCACAAGGTTAAAGGAAGTTTGAGCAGATTAATGCAATGTGATATCCCCATGTAACGCTAGTACTACAGAGGGGACCTCTTCACACTTTCAGAGTGGGCTCTAAACCAGCCTGATGTTACCACCCTGCAAACCTTCCTCCCCTCAGCAAGAACCATATGAGTGCATCAGGCAATATACACTGGGATAACCCCCCTGGAAAATGTTTGAAGAACCTTCTGGCTGCAGTCCAGCCCCAGGACAGCTGAGCGCCTGTGAGAGCCCTGGGCTCCTCAGTGCAGGCTTTGTGTGCGGAGTGACGGCATAGCAGCTGCGCGGAGCGCACCGAGGAGCCTTGGCAGAACATTTCACATTACTCAGTTTGTGCAAAATATTGGTGTAACATATGATGTTTTGGAGTAACTATCTGAGTTATCACCAAACTCTATAAATGTGATGATATTCCTCCACTGCTTGCGGCTCGCTGAACCATCTGTTTATCAGATATGAATGTGGGGGACTGGATCGTGCTCCAGAATTTTCCCATGCCGTCCCAGTGCAGGCTGCCTGAATGAAAAGAGAAATTGAAAAGGAAATTCCTGAATAAAGGCAAAAAGTTCATACCATATATGGCCATGAATATTTAAGGAAGACATGCTGATAAAAAAATGAAGATTATATAGCTGCACAGAAAATTTCTGCCAATTTGTTCTCACAAACACTTTTGGCATTTTTCATCCGATAGTGTTCAGTACTTCTCAAGTACCATAGACTTTTATATTATTATATATATATTATATATAATATATATTATATATATGTTATAATATATATATTAAAGTACTCAAGTACTCAAGTACTTTAATAGACAATTAAAGTAAGTGAGATCTGTCCTGTGAACCCCACTCAAGGGACCAAATGTTATCAGTAGTTTATCACAGTTTATGCATTTTTAGTGATTTCTTTCTATCTCTTTGATATAAAGCTCATATCCCTTGAGCTCAGAAGGATTCTCTGAAGAGACAGGCAGTGGAGCCTTTATAAACATATAGTAAGGGAAAACAGATACGGTGTACCATAACCATGAATAAAGAAGACACATAATTATATGTTGCCAGAATCATAGATCTTTTCTTGTAATAGGCCTCTAGGCAGCAGGGGGGACATTCTTGCCCCACTGAAACCAATGAGATTTGTGCCATTGCCTTCTAGGACTGACTTCCAGGATTTTAGCCCATATAACTAGCTATGAAACCAAGCCAAAAGCCCAAGTCCGAACACCTCCTTTAACTCTGAATGACTTGAAATCCACTTCCAACCTCCCTGTTCATCTCTAGGTATAACAGATCAAAGCAGTGTCTGTCATCTTCAAAAATACATCCAGAAGGTACCTGGTCCCAGAAACAAATTTGAGAAACAAGAAAACCACAATCTAAACAATCTGTTTTATTAAGCTGGTCTCGCTATTACAACTAACTGTACTTGTACTCCTCTCTAGTTCTCCCCAATTCAAATGTCTTTTTTTCCTTTATTTTTCCTGAAGAAACTGATCTGTTAATATCTCAAACTGTTGAGGGTGATTTTTCTATACTAACAAAAAGGAAAAGATGATTTGTGACTCTATTTAGAAAATAACCAAGTTCATGATCATTTTTATGGCATATGGGAGCTCCCTCTGAAGAATTACACAGCTTCCAAGTCCTCCTTTCATAGAAGAGAGAGATTTCTCGGTTAATGATTCTGTGACAGAGTAGTGCTTGGGTTTCAGATATCGTATTTATAATATGTATGCATTACCTTATTTGCAAGTGTAATAGTGGCTGTACATAAAGGCTGTATCACCTTATTGGTAGCAATATGGCCAGCGGCTGCAAACAATTCTCTGAAGGAGTCTGGAGGGAAATTAGTTTCTGGAGGAAATCCCCAAGTACAATAATTAGTAGGCTGCTTTCACTGTCCTTTCTCATTCTAGCACTGGTGTGACGTCTCATGCCTATGTATTGTAAACTGATCTCAGTGGAATTTCAAGTCAGACGAAGAGCAGAGAGCAGTGGCATGACACACTAGTAGAGGAACTGAGAAAAAAACATTGCACCCAGAAATTAATAATGGATTTAGGAGCTGATCACAGAGAGAAACCTACACTTACCTCCTTCTACTACTTTCCTCTCACATCTTCCTTGAGCAGAGCTTAGCATCACAGAGAATCTCTGCTTCAGAGTGAACAAATGTGTGGAAAAATAAGCCAGAGCTGGCCTGGAGGGAGGCCAACACAATGCAAGAGGGCTGACTGCTGCCAAACTTACCCATCTTTCTAACCAGCTACCTACAGAACTGGGTTTGCTCCCTGCTGAGAATATGGAGAATTAAAAACAGAAGTAAAAAAGGGAGGCGAGTACTTGCAGAAGGCACTTCATATGATCCCATGATAGGAGTCAGGAAGGTTTTTTATATTCAGGCCCCGACAGCAACGTAACGGAAACTCTTAGCAGTGACTTGTTTCCTTTATATTCACAATATGATTTAAGACAGCTATCCATACACTCTCATCAGTAGCATGAGATTATCAATATCCTTTCTCATTTGTACAAGAGGAAAGGCAACAACTTTCACCAAAAATTCATTCCTTTACCATTTTAGGAGTCATATGTTTTTGCTAACCCTTTTGCTGGATATGATTAAAATATCAGCGGCAAAAGCACTTCACAAAATTTTCATTCTGTACTCTACAGCTTGATAAAATATTTTGCAGTCAGAGAACTACAAGTGAGTACTTACTGGAAGCACAAAGCTGTATCCTGAATACAGCACAGTCCATTTACCTATGTCAAGAAGAATGTCACACGGCAACGTGTGTGTGTTAGCGTGAGATAACACACGTCTCCTGGGAATTGGGAAACACTGTGCTTTGCTTGTGGCTTCAGCAGACCAGGAGGTATTATCTCATGGTAATAAGTAACCCAAAATGTCTAATTCCTGTAACGAAATGGCAGTGAAAAAATAAACAACTACTTCATTGTTATGAACAATCACGTTCCTTCTTGCTAACAAAAACGTTAGTAATTGAGGATGTCTTTGAAATATTTCTAGACTATATCGCTATACATAGAGTAATCTATGTCTATGCAGTATATTATACATAAAGATACAGGTATACAATAATATGAGCCATTTTCAAATGTCTGTAGCAATTTGAACATGCTCATTTACATATATAAAATTATGCACATTGCTTTAACTTTATAAGAATCCAACATGATGTTACTCTTTAACTGGAATTGGGAACTGTTTTGAACATGTGGCACTATTAACATGTGCACCTTTAAAATGCTCTCAATGTTAATTCTGCAAGATAAAAATCACCTTTCACTGAAAGGATTTATGTACAGGTTTACAAATGTTTCTGAAGTATTTAATAAAATAATTCCATATACATAGTTTAAAGACTCATATAAATCTAATCACTTATATAAAGGGCAAATATTACTTTCAAGACTTGCAGAAAGAGCAGTTTATTTCACCAAATAATCCCTTTTGCCCAAAAAAAAAAAAGGTTGTTTCCTAGGTAAAGATGCTGACACATTACAAAGCACTTTGGTGCTTATTTCACATATAAGTTTATGGCATTTTACATGCTTGAATCCTGGAGACTTATATGTGTGAATTATTCTCATTCTTATTATAAGAAAGGTTGGCTCATGACTGTCTCATTATCTTTACTATCTCTGTACAAAATTCTACCACTCTCAGCCTTAGGTTCACTAGGAATTTGCTGGAGGGAAATAATCAAAACGAAAAGGAAGGAGAGATGTTAGAATTCAATTTTAAGATTGAGAAGGCTTTATATTCATATATTGATTCGTGTTATTTAATACGTATGACGTCCCTTGAGAGTGACAAGGTAGTAATACATACTAATGACCCTTCCCAAGACCAGCATTAAGCAAAATATTAACAGCAAAGATTGCATTCCTTCAATCTTATTACTGGTAAGAGATCAAAGAACAAATTTGTAGTTTCATAAACACAGGCCTCAGGACATATTCCTCTTGCTAAGGTGCAGGAATCAGCCCTGTTCCTCCTTTTATAAGATCTAGCCTTTGGAGCTTGTTATTTTTTGATAAATAATTAATACGAACACATTTCAGCCAATGCTTTGCTCGGGGAGTGTGCATTAGCACTGCTATTTGGAATATCAGCTGTCTGTAGTTTGGTCTGGCTTGTCACCCGGTGTTGTTTCTCCTCTCTGCTTGCATAACTCTCAAATCCATAAGAAGGTTTCTTGAAAATCGTGTCATGCAACTTATCTAATGAAGTGCAGGGACATTCTGCACTGGTATTTGCAAAATTTCCTTGCTGAATAGGTATGCTTGCAAGTGAAGTTCTGTTGATTCACATTGTCAGGAAAAGTGAAAATATACTCTTATTGAACCTAAGACCCATAGATACGAGGAAAAGGAGAAAAGATAGCCTGAGTTAACACACAGAAAAAAAAAAAAAAAAAAAAGTGCTCCACAAAAAAACCCCACCTAGTTGCTAGATAGCATGTTAGAAGCTCCATTTTTGGTTCTTGGCCTACTGTAGATTTTCTCTCTACATTTCTTCATTTATTCTCACCATACTTCAATTAGTCTAACAGTTGTAAGACTTTCCAAGACTCCCAAGGTACATTGGTAAAAGTGAATTTTGCAGTGGTACTGAGCATGTTTGAGGGGAGTGAGGGGAGGAGGAACTGGGAAGATTAGGGAAATGCAGAAAGGATAGGAAGAGTAAAAGTTTATTTCCCACTTCTCTAAAAGCATCAGCTCTCTCCTTTCCCCCAGTTGGCAGTCCCAGTGTTTTCTCCTGTACTTTCTATTTTGAGGCTGAGAATAGAGGAAAGAGAGATGAGATGCAGCATGGTCCTGCTGCAGAAAAGCTAAAAGCAAAGGTGAAGAGAAGGATGGGATAGAGAAGACTGGAAGAGATAATGCTAGAGATAGGGACAGGAATAGAGACCTGTGATAGCAGAAGGTAGAGAGCAGTCCTGGACCTGCCATGTTGGAGACTGCCTGCTGCTGTGAGACTGCTCCACATCTTTTCAATGGCAACAAGTATGGGGACATTACAAGAAGGATGATCAGAGGCCATGGGAAGAGAGGATTAGCTTCCCACTCATCTAGTTAAGGAATTCTTATATTCCTTGATGGCATCATTTTGAATCCAGGCTAAGGGACCAATCAATACATTTTTCTAACCATTCATTAGTGGCTTACTTATTGCAGGTCCCAGCAAATGACTCCATGGTGAGCACATGGTTGTTAAACATGAGTCACTTTTATTGGACCATCTTGCCTAAACTGAATAATCATTTCTTTGGCTTTTCCCTTTGTCTTCAAATCTCCCCTACTTTTTACTATGCCCGTTTGTTGCAGGGAGCCCTGGGCTCCCTGTTGCTGCCCAGGAAGGCTGTGAAGTCTCCTTCTCTGGAGGTCTTCAAAGCCTGCCAAAATGCTGCCCTGTGCCCCATGCTCTGCGTGTCCCTGCTGGAGCAGGGAGTGGGACCACACGATCTCTAGAGGTCCCTTCCAACCTCAACCATTCCGTGATTCTGTGATTCTATGATTCTGTGATATATGCATGGCCTGCAGTGCAGAGCACGCTGTGGCATCAAGGCTCTCATTTGAGTGGAGCCTTAAATACCAGGCTCCTGATCTCTCTCAGAATATCAAAACAATACAGTGCTATAAAAAAATAAGTAGCACTCATAATTAGTAACACAATTACAAATGAGAGTGGAACCTAGCTCTATTTTGGTATTATTATGAGCAGCAATGTTTAGTTTGGCATATAAAGTGAGTCACACTGAGAACCTGATCCTGTCTGCACTGAAAATGGTGCGGACCAGACTGTCTGCTGGTATATACCAGTATAGATTCAGTAAGGTCAACACAGAGGATCTGGCTTACAGCCCAAAGGATTCTGGCCTTGGGAACTCCTTCATGAGCCTCACTGGGAGTAGGATCCATTCTCAAGAGTGTTTGCTTTGAAAGTAAATATAATGACCAGTTAACTGGAAATGAAAATTAGGGAAAGAAAAAACACTTGTATAAATGTGCAGTTGACTTGCACTGGTTCCAGTTTAACGTACATATTTCATCAAAACCATTTTTTTTTTTTTTATTGGGGGAGGGGGGGACTTTATTTAAGGAACTCCTACACCCTTGTTAAAAGCTTAAAATGGCCTGAGTTGTGCAAGGATCTGTTGAGACTGATTAGGCAGGAAAGGGCGTTGTGACCACTCCCATCTGTGTGAAAGAGAAATGGAGCCGCTCCTCAAGCCTGGCCTTGCTGGAGCTCAGTATTCCTCCCACTTGTTAATCCCAGCAGCCTTGACATGGGAGCAGAGACCAGCACCTAGACCTTGCTCAGCAGCAACTGCTGCGAAAACCAGAGGCAAGGGTAAGAGTGTCTGCCCAGCTGCTTTTCATCCATCAGGATCCGAACCACTGTGCGTTTTGTTTCCAGTAAAATCTCAATAAAAAATGACTGGAAGGCCTTGATATTTGGTCTGGTGGATTTTAATGTACTACTGTGGGGCAAATATTAGCAATGTAGATTAGCAATTGCAGCAATGCAATTAGCAATTGGCAAAACTATGTCAAAAGTTAGGCTTCAGACACAAACCTAATCTGAAAGAAATTTCATACTTTTATTTGCTACTGAAATAAATTTTGATGTTTTTAAAGCAGGATTTGCAAACCTTACTGGAAAATGTTTTGGTACTCCAGTGAGATCTTTTCTCCCATACTTCATACATGATATCGGAGGCATATCAGATCTCTCTGAAAAGGAACTACTATGTAAAGTGATTCATTAGTTTATTAAACTTAGTCTTATATTTTAGTTAGTGTTTTGGTGTTCATGAAAAACATTAGGATTTACAGCATTTTAGCTGTATGCTCTTAATTCATTTTACATTACCATCACCATGGCTTAGCTGCATTCTGAGTAGGATATTCCAGAATAAGGAATGGCTCTTTCTTCCATTCATGCAGTCACTGGCATAATGCATTTTTACTAGGTTTAAATTGTTTTAGCAGCAGAAGCATACCAAGTGGCAGACAGTAATGACTGGCCTTGGTTAAGTCCTGACAGATTTGAATAGTGACCTAGATATAAAAAGCAGCACATCACATCTTTTTTTTTTTTTTAATTATTTTTTCCATTTGAATGCATGTGTAAATGCACCACATCAAACAACAACAGATCTACGGCCAAATTCTGACCAAAGTACTTTGGTGAAAATGTTAAATATCTTTTAGGTCAAGGGAGCACTTCCAGCAGTATAACCAAATCACAATCTGGATCCTAATCCTACATGCCATAAAGCCTAACTGTTACTGGATACTTGGTGCATCTAAAAATAAATTGGATGGTTTATATTTAGCTCATTGTGGAAATTTTGTTGACATTGTTTCTTGCTTCTCTGACTAACAAAAAGTAAAATCTGACAACGTGCTTCTTTCCTCATATTTATTCCCACGTACCCTCGCTTCACAAAATGCGAAAGCAAGATGAAGCTTTTTTGCTATTAGTTACAGGCTGAGGTCAGCCGTGTGCGGTCAGCTGTTAGAGCCCAGGGGAGGCGAGGTGATTTAGCATAAGGCCCATGTTTCTCGCTCATCCCAACTCTTTGGTGTCCTATTTCATTTATTCATCTGGTCTATGCAGAGTCACAGCCTATGTTTTGGGTTTGGTAGTTTTGCACCTTTTTAGGATGGCAATAAACTATTTAATCCGGTAAAGAATCAGAGCCAAATACAAGCAGAAGAGATGCTACAGCTCCCTGCGAGGTGGGACGTGGCCACGTTTTCCTCTGGAAACCGAGGGCAGAGTGTAGCAAAGAGCGCTCAGTGCTCCTGTGAAGGCAAAACTGCTTGTGAAAGGCAACGCAGGCAGCTGTGGTTTCGGCACAGCCTGCGTTCTCCCAGAGCTAACAACCACACTGAAAGAGCCTCTCTATACTCTCCAGTCAAAACAGCAGTTTGGTGCTTCCGAAAGAAAGTAGAGACATAGCTGCCTTGCTAAGATGGGTCTGAATTCAGGAAGCGATACTCATGCAGACTCCTTGATTTTTAACGTGATGCTTACTCAGCCGGAGAATATACAGGATAAGGCCTTAAAATATTCATCGACAAGAAGATTTAGGCCACTAGCGTGTTTCTTTGCTAAACACCGTGAGCTCTTTAGAGGACTCCTCTGGAATTCTTCTTCTTCTAAATTCATCACTGGAGCTATTATATTCAAGGTCATTAGCAGCTGCAGCTCAGCTGCTCTTACAGGAAGTCTGATAGCCTTTCTTTGCCCCTGATAACCTCAGAGAAGGCTGAATGGATTTTAGTTTAGCCTGCAGTCTGCTGTAAAACATGCTCAGTAAGAATCATTAGAGTAAGCAGTTGTTTGCTGTTTTGTTTCACATACAAATTCTGGATGGGATAAAATTTACTTTCTCTTGTGGGAATAACTCTTGCATTCGAACAGACCATCGTGGTTTAACTGTTATAAAGTCCAAGAATGCCTGTGTCAGATCTTTTCTTCCAGGTTTTTATTCTATCCTGTTATTTTGTCAATCATCTTTAAGACTATTCTGCCAATTTAATGCAGTCAGCAGAAAACAAAAAGGCAGACTGCTTTTTGGGGGAATGGAAAAAAAATCCCAACATCCTAGGTCATTTTAGCTCTATAAAATTGTTGAATGACTCAGTAAAAAAAAAAAAAAAAAAAAGAAACCAAGCCCAGTCAACAAATTATCTTCATCAATTATTATAAAAGTTGGTCAAAATAAGTACATAAATAAATTCACTCAATCACAAACACACATACACTTAAATGACACAGCCTAGAGATTAGTTCAAACCCTAGGGCAAGAACTAGTCTTAAAATCATCTTTCATCTTCATTTATGGCCCTTTCCTTGGTCAGTTTAAAATGGCTAAGAGGAAATTGAGGATTATGTGGGGTCCTTGTAAAGATCCTGTTGCAGAATCTCTTCTTGGATTAGCTCATACCAAATCATTCCTCAATCAAAAAGCTGTTCTAGATTGGATCTGAACGTACACTACTTCTGCAGGGTGATTTCACACCTTTCTGCACCAGCAAGCTCCTGTTGCCCTCCTGTAGGACACATGTTTGGGAAAAAAGCAGTTCCTCCTGGAGGCAGCAGCTTCATTTAGCAGTTTTGGTTTCCCCAGAAACCACACCAGGGAAGTCTGCAGAGGGCAGAGGCAGAGCAGGAACATCTGCGACCACTTAGGTTAATTGCCTTTCCCAACTCTCCCCGCACAGCTGCTCCCTGATGGCCCCCTGAAGACCAGCAGCAGATTGTGAGGCCTTGTTGCAGGCACTCCACCACCTTACCCCTATCTCGAGGGATTACCTAAGTCTGGTTTTAAATCTGTAACTAGAGGACCCAGGAGACAGTGAATCTGTTCTCTTCTTTGCATAGGCTTCCAACGTGTGCTAACAGTCTGTTTAGTCCCTCATCCCATAGTTCTACAGTTTTACAACTGGAAATGTCCCCAGTTGGCAGCACTGATGTGGTGGCATGTTCTCTGTTGTGTTGTAATGCTCAGGTGTGATTGGGATGGGAACTGTGTGAGTACTCACCTTAAAAGGTTCATTTCTTCTTCAAGTTGCACTCACAGCATTACATTGCAGACATATTGAACACATCATGCTATCTCAATACATGTTTTCACTTTTATTAGTCTGATAAATGTTATATATATATATTTTAACAATGTTAGTATTTAAAGGTAATGAGCATCAAAATATCAACAGCATCAGTGCATGAATATGATTTGAACCTTACCTCCTCCACTTAGATACTTAATCTAAACTCAGGCTACATGAAGGAAAGACAGAAAAAAAAAAATGAAATT
>JAVCKT010029640.1:0-60355 GCA_032273925.1 Rhynchotus rufescens | reverse complement strand
GCCTGCTTGGGCAGGAAGGTTGGACTAGATGATCTCTAGAGGTCCCTTCCAACCTTGAATATTCTGTGATTCTGTGAAACCTTCTGCTCCCGGCTCTCAGGGGCTGGTCAGCTGAGTGCACCTGGGTGCCGGGTGTAACACGGCCCTGCCGTGAGCACAACAGGATCCACAGGGTTTGAGTCCTGGCTAATGATGTTGCTTTTCACATGGGACATGTGTGGGTTTTACTCTGCCCTTCCCAGCACGTTGCAGTGCCGTTCCTGGAGGAGCTGAGGCTGGACATTATCACTGCGTAACTTGCTGATCTGCTCAGTGCTGCTCAGGGGAGGTCTGCTGCCTGTGGAATTGCCACCAAGAAGGTAACCTGGCCTTCCTGGAGGAAGCAAGGAAAAGAGGAAACAGTGACACACGAACCAATCATGGACATATTGATCTTAAATCTCAGTCCTAACTACTCAACTCTGTCTCCAACATGGAAAGAGAGAAGCAGTTACTTTCTTCTAGGTGTCGTTCTGCTGCTGCTCAGTAGCTTGCAGAAAGGCTGGTTTGGTTGCATGGTGCCAAAGTGGGCCTATTTTTCACTTATCTCTACCTGGGTTTCAGTTTCAAAACAGTATTCCTCATGTAAAACAAAAGTGAGAAGTACAACTGTGTGTGTGTTTGTCACAAATAACACCCGCTGCAGTGTGGGTTTTCATTTATTATACTTTACACTGAGCCCACTACTCTGCAAGTGAATTTTACAGCGAGCATCAGTAAATTAGACAGCAGGTTTCAGTGGCAGTAGCCCCCAACAACAAATGCTCATCGTTTTGTTGACTTGAACAAGAATCAAGCACTAATGAAAGAGGATTTTATCTTTGTCCGAGTCTTGGGCAATAGACAGAGAGTTCAGTACTGGTAGCCTGGGATCACTGGAAGAACCATTAAAACATGAGAGAGGTGTAATCAGCTCCACGCTTTATCCAGATAAGTAATAGGCCTGTTTTAATTAAATGTGCTATTGTTTTGGTTGTAGTATAATTGTAATTCTGCCTACTTTCATGGACATCCCCACTTGGGTTGGGGTGACTATAGCGACCACTCAGGTGACCCCTTACTTTTTACCAAGATTTGGTAAGCTCAGCCTGGGAGCTTCTCTCTGTTCAACCAGTCTGACTCTGGTCACTCCCATTCAAGAGTGGCCTTGATAGCTGCTCCTTCCAGGAACTAGAATGTTTGACCCACAGATTTTTTTCTAAGTTTTTCTAATAGTTCAGTAATACAAATTTAGTGAACAAAAAGTTGACATGTAGACTAGAGAAAATTGCGTCCACCCCAATATAGGTGGGTTTGAGTCTGGAGTCGAGCAACTTAAGATGAACAGATCTGGAGCTACAAAGTCCTTTCAGTGCTTTGCTCTTATCAAGGCATCTAATGCCTACTGATTTCTTTCATTGTGCTCTGGTGGCATTTACTCTGTATTACCATAACAATATCATCCCCTTATTGGTGGGGATCAATAGCGAGTTAATAAAAATCAGTATCCCTGTCAGTTGTCATTCTCCCCTACAGAACTAAAAAACAAAGCTGATGCTTATAGTGACTATCAAGGGCAGATGGCCCTTTTTAGCCAAATGAGAGAAATTCATTTTCACGTCTTCACATGACAAAAAGATACCACCAGGGTGATGTACAAGTTGGTAGCTATCAAGCACATTTCTCTCCTATTTTCTTGACAATGGAATTCACTTTCAAGTCCTAAAATATCAGTATGAAGTCCCAGGGACAGTGATGTAGGAAGGGAAATAACGCCACTGAAAATTTTCTAAACTATTATTGAAAAACCCTCAGACTGCCTGAAATACCTGACCTATAACATTTCATACAGATTTTCCAAAAAAAATTTTAGCCATTTGATGGTCAATATGTTGTCTGATGAAAAGGTTCTGTGAATTTTAAAGATCTTGATAAAGTTTATGAAGGTACAATTAAAGTCAGCCTCTACGTAAAATCAGATTGTTATGTAATGCAAGTCATGTTTCTGTGCATTCATGTTCATCCTAATTCAAGAAAAAAAATATTAGGAATGCAATGATTCTCCCAAAGACCATCAAAATTACATTCTTTCTATAGCATCATGCATCTATGGTACATACACCGTGCCATAATAATGGCATACACCTACACATACTGTAGAAATGGGTCAAGATGCCAACACCCCTGCTCTAAATGAGCTGATGTCTCAAAGACCAAACCTTAGTCAAAAAGTCTGTACTAGTCTTTGACCATAATTGCAAGTCCTTCATCTGCAAGATGTTCATAGGGAAACAGAGACACAGTATTTGGCAGGGAGAATCTTTCCTTCCTTGTTCTCCTTCCTTGTCTTATTAGTCCAAACAAAAGGATGAACTGTAGGGATAGAAGAACAAAATGTGGAAGAAGGAAGAAATCAGGCCTCTCTATTATGTGAAGTAAGTTTCTCCTGGACTTCTTCAGATTTTCTTTCCTTCTTTTTAAAGCATATGTCTGCTTTTGTAAGTTCCCTCCTGTCTTTTCTGCATAGCTTCTTCCTCCTCTCTTAATAAAAAAGGGAACAATCATAGGATTATGTATTTTAACATTGAGATTATTAAAGTGCTTTCTGAATCTGGACCTCAGCACTATGTTGAGCATTAAAGATTGATATTAAATGTGCAGTTTTGACTTTTATTTCTCTTAATATTTTGATTTTTGCATTGAAGAGAAAAATATATTGGAAATAAGCATTAAAAATACATCATAAAAATGAGCCTGTGCCCCTAGTCACTAGAGGACAGGTCTGTAAGTGCAGCATGCCCTGTGGCTGCTGCCTTCCAAGGGTGAGGAATGGCAAGGGAAGGCCAAGGCTGCCTGCTGGCTAGGCCAGGAAGAGCTTTTCCTCAGCTAGAAGCTATTTATTCCTCTGTATAGCAACACCTTTTCTCCCTGCCATATAAGATGAGAGGAAGTAAATAAATCAAGCTTGCAGTGCTAAGGCACTCTGAGGTGGTAACAAAAAAAACAAAATTAATTTTAAAAAGTTAATCAGAGACAAGCCCGAAAGATTAATAATACAAAAAAAAAAAAAATCCTTTCTATTTTGCCATTTTTTCCTAGTGCTTTTCCTGCTATGAAAACTAGTATGCTAGTGCTAGACTATGTTGTGGCTGAGCATCAGAAAGAAAACAGCTTCAGGAACTAATTATCAGCGCTACAATCACCAAGCAGCAGCCTCGCAGGATAAAGGGAAAAATTATCTAAGTTTCCAGGGGAGCACTAGGAAAAGCTTCAATTAAAAACATGTTTTCAAATCCTTAAAACTCTCTAACACTGTTTCTTTTTTAATTAGCTCCGTGCTCCTCGTCCCGGATGAGTCAGTGGCTGCCCGGAATCCCAGGGGACACGGGGACAGTCCTGTGTGTGGGCGGCCGCTGCGCTGGATCCTTTTCTCAGCAATCCAAGCACCAGGATTTTACAGGAGGCTTTGCCACCACACAGGTGTGCTTACAAAACAAATCATGCCCATAGTCACAATAATTAGAACTCTTTGCCATTGTTTCCAGACATTCGTTGTTAGATTAGGGAACAAAAAACTTTGCATCAAAAGAAAAAATCTTTCTCCACACTCACAGAAATTAACTCAATTCGGTGGCCCATCATAAGGTCTCTATTCATAAGGCAGGTATTAATTCTACAGTCTTTTTAGCATCTTCGTGTTCCTTTTTTCAGTGGTGAAAAAGAGATTTAAACAGGTTATTTGGGTTAGAGTATGAAACCGCTTCGGTGTCCTCCCCCTCAACATTTGATCCTGTCCCGAGGGCAGCTTGGCTGGAAATTAAGGATTAGATGGTTGGACTTTACATACTGTACTTGGCACATCTGGAGTGCGTTTTCCTGGGCCAGGGTATTGGAAAGGAGTCAGAAGACCTGGCTCGGGCATTCACAGACTGCACGGCCTCGGGCAACTCATTTGCTTTTTTTGCCTGTTCTTCCTCCCACACCAGTATCCGCACAGATCAGGAGTCATTTCAGGGACGTGTGATGTTTCACTCTCTATCTGCACAATGCTAAGCACAATGGATTTCAGTACCTTTGGCACCTTCTGGATATCTCAGGAGTTTCCTGAGCTCCAAACCGTTGTGGCCCACGGAAGCTTATTTAGGAAGCACTGCTATACGACCGCTCTCTTCTGTTCTACTATATCTACTATATCTATATCTGCTTTACTTACTATGAGAGCCAGGATAGAAGGCCATGAGAACTGTTGGTCTTACCCAGGACAACTCTTTTATATTCTTACGTAGTCCAGTAACCACCTGGTAGACTTTGCTTGATTTGTACCTTTATTTCACAATTCATTTTCATGTGCTGTTTTTTCTTTTCATACATTTGGAGTCAGGGCAGAATTCAATAGTTATTATATCTGTCAACTAGCAGCTTTGCTTTTAATGAAAATACTTGCCTTCCTTACAAATGCCTTTCCAGCCCCTAAAAAACATTTAAACCTACAGGAGTTTTAGTAAGGCTACAGAAGTTTATAACACAGTGTTAGCAACTCTAAGGAAAACCAAACTGCTCCTTGTTTCAGTGGAGTTCTTCCACCAGAAAAACAAACTGTGGTCAGCAGGTAACCCCATCCCCACAGAGAGAATACCCAGTTTCTCCAGTATAACTAGTCAGGTACATTGTTCATTTGCTTGGCCTCATTCAGAAAGTTCTCCAGAGGAGAAAGACAACCATTAAACTGGGAACTGTTAAATAATTCTCTTTTGCTTACCCACATGTTGGGTTTCTGTAGCTTTTAGTAGTCAGCTTGACTCATACGGTGGCCACCTTCTTCAGGGACAGGCAGGAAAGTGCCAGGCTGGAACAAATCATTCAATGTCAGATGCCTTTTCATGTGTTCTTGCTCCCG
The DNA here is from genome assembly GCA_032273925.1 of Rhynchotus rufescens. NCBI lineage: Eukaryota > Metazoa > Chordata > Aves > Tinamiformes > Tinamidae > Rhynchotus > Rhynchotus rufescens. The sequence goes on along the minus strand of JAVCKT010029640.1, from coordinate 55,440 downwards.
TCTCTTCAGCTGACAATGTCAAAAGCTATAAACAAATCTAGTTAGTTACAATGCTGGTCAGATTGGCCCACAACCCAAGGTGGCACCTATGGCTGTTATATGGTGGTACACATCAGAGAAAAAAGGCCTGTCAGGGAAGGGGAAAGAGGAGAAAATGACTTGTCTCTTCAGAGTGGACAGCAAGTCACAACCCAGTAAGAGAAGAGACATGTTGGGTACTTAACTTTGGGCCCCCAACAGGATATGACTTTTAGGGACATTAGAGATCAGAACCTTCTTAAATCTCCCACCATTCTGGCCCTTCCAGCCAGGAAGTAGGACTGAAGTTCTTACAGGACCAATCTCAAGGAAACTCCAGGATAACTGGGAAAGACACAGGGCCAAGTGGGAACTCAAGGAAACCCAACACCTACCAGTACACACTGATGAGGTTCTGTAACTTGAGACATTGGTAGAGTGAGGATATTGGAGATGATATTGGATAAAGTCTAATGTTTTTCTGTAGGCAGTCTTAAGTAACAGTAGCGAAGGGACATGCCCATGCTCGAAGTGGTTGGCTCTATCCTAACTGTGATACTTAGCTCTGAGCACATCACCCAGTCTGCAGCTGAGAGAGATGTACCAAACCTGAGCCCTCCTTTCCTTCGAATGTTCAAGGAAGCCAGAGAGTAGGTGGTTGAGACAGTGATATCAGATCCAAGAAGACAGATTTAATTCTGATGCTTGGATCTGTATACACTGCACAAAAGTTGATTTCTTAGGCTTATGGTCTCTTATTCACAGGGCAAGAATAAATTTCAGTATCCTCCTGGAAGAGAGAGAAGCTAAAATAGTAGTTGAATCTAAGACTATTCCAAAGAAGAGATGAATAAACTCAGCACTTAAAGGTGGAAACAGCTACAGAGTGAAAACTCTCTGTCAGTCTGCTGGGATTTGGCCCAGATAAACCATCTCAGAACTGAAAGCTAAGTATCTGTATGAACTTAAAGAGAAGGACAAAAATTCCTCCTATAACTGAAGAAGGCCCTAAATATTTCAGAAGAGGCAGCCAGGGGAAGAGAATGTGGTGTAAAAAACATATCTGGAGAACTACAATGGAAAGGTAGGGATAGAGCAGGAAAAGGTGGAGATTAGCCATACGTCTTGAAGGTCATAGGATGACCCCCAAACTCTCTACTTCTTCCTCAAAAGAAGGAGAAGGAGGGATAAAGAGAGAACATTGAAGTAAATCTCTTACCTCCTCTTCTTCCAGCCTGCTGTATCTGGATTTAGCAAGACAGCTCAAAACAGTGACACTGCCTAGTTGAGTTGCACTCCCACCTGGCAAAAAAAAATGCTTAGACAACCTGCTTAGCTGTCTGCTTGTGGCATACTGGCCATGCAAAACAGGGCTAAGGAAACTTTGAACCCTTCTTGCTACGGAAAATGTGTGCCAGAACACTTCTGAGGATCCAAGAGCGACCTGGCACAAGGCACTGCTTCATCTCCTCCTGAGAGGCAAGAGAGGGAAGAAGTTGTAGATCTTGGCTGGAAGTCGCAGAGATGAACTAGGCACTAGACTCCCAAAGGACTTTGGCGTGCCTTGGTGAGACCTAAGTCATGTTGTAGAGCCAAGGCCCTCGGGAGGCTTTGACAAGCAGGGAGAGGAGATACTAGGAGAGGACACCTTTCACATGTGATGGGTAGCAAGAATTTGCAACAACGTCCTCATATTCAAGAATCAGTACCTTTAAAAAGACCTCCACTGGATTTTTAAGAATAAATGCATAATGGCAAAACTGCGTTACCTCCAGCCAACTTTAATTACAAAAAGTTAGTGACTCAGACCTTATGATTTATGGAACACCAATTTCTGCTTCTACTGAGAAAATTCTTCATTAAAACAAAGCTCCATCTAGATGAGCCTACTGGATTTACTCAGTAATTTTGAGAAATGAGCTTTGGCTGTCTGCATGTATTGCACTGGAAGTCCCCCTTTCCTGTTTAAAGAAAATAATATTTCCAACTTTAAATGCTAGGTCAATTTAAATGTTATAATGTTTCACAATCGTGTATTTAAACACAGAAATCTGTTTATTTACCCAAACAAAACAGAGGAAATGATTCCAGCCCTCAGATTTTGAATTCTCTTTTAGATTTGTGAACATCAGTCCACAATTAGAGATGTTTGTAGTTATGTACCTCCAAATACTCATATTTCATAGGCTTTTTTTCACATTAATATTCACCAACAGTATCACAAAAGTTCTTTTTCTTTTACATAACTGTAAGCAACAGTAATTCTAGAAACACGAGAGAAAATAAAAGCATAGCAATGTCCACAGTTACAAGAAAAAGTGCACATTACTTGGTCACAATCACAGTCATTACTTGGGAAACTATATGTAACAAGTAGATATAAAATATCACTGATGCCTTAAACTCATTGTCAAAAATGGAATTACATAAAATTTTGTACATGAAATAAGGCAAATTTAGGAATGCACAAGGAACTTTTTACTCAACAAAAGCTAAACAACAGAACAGATAGTACAATAAGCATAAACTAAAGTACTTTTTTTCTATATACTTAAAAATAAGCCTGCTGTAGTGCACAAAGAAAACACCATTAATGTGTAATCAATATTATAAAATAAGAAATAGAGGGGTTGGGAAGAGTTGGGAGGGGGAGAGAAGAGTTTAATTATCGTTGCAGCTGCATCCATTTACATTTGAGTACAGTTTTAGCTAGGCCTGGGAATTATACAAATCATACCAGAAGTGTCAATGACCTTCCTCTGTAAGAATTTTGTTTAAATTAAGGAAAACAAAATAAATACACACAAGAGTGCAAATTTTCAGATTGTCACTTGCAACCTCTTAACATTCAGTCATCTACATCCAATCACAACTAGAGGGACTTGTACAGGACAGCAGCAGTGATCATGGAGTTAGATGAGCTCATCGTAAGAAATCAATTTTTCTTTTCTTTTTTTTTTCCTCAATGATATGTCTTTTTTTAAAAAAAACCCTCAACTCTTTATTAGTTACTAATAAAGCTGCAATATATATTACAGAATGGAGTTGAGAATGGCATGAAAGCAGGAAACGCATGCTTCCTTTGGAAGGTGTTCCAGAGATGAGAATTTACAGTACACAGGGGAAGAATTATCCAGCATCGAGAGTTGCTTGTTGTAGAAAGAACATGAAGGTGGGGAGAAGGGCACAGTCAAGGGTTCAAGAGAGGAAGGGGGACTTACAATAGCTCCTCAAAACAGTTTTAGGACCAGTGAAAAAGTTTACCAAAGTAAAAATGAAAAATCTTGAATGAAAACAAAAATCTTTTGTTTTTTATAAAAATTACATTTTTTTAAAATACAAGATCCTTTTAATTGCAATTGTGTCCTGTAGCAACAGGACATTTGGCAACGTTTTGCCATATACTGCAGCTTTAAGTCCAATGAGTCAGTACCACATTCCACTAATATTGCACGTGGATCTTGAACCATTTTTTTTTTAAAAAACCATCACAGCATCTTCCGTTTCTCCACTTGTTAGAACGAGTTAATTTCTAGCCACTTTTTTTCGATATTTATGCTGACACACTAAAAACAAAAAGCTGGACACAGTAAAGTACCTTGGAAATACCAGAGGTTGAAGTTCACTTGAAGCACCTTAACACATCACTTTATGGATCAAGAACAGTGTGGCATTATGGCAATTAACTCTCCTAAAAGACTGTGCAGGAACTGACGTGTGTGCTCTGAGAAATCAAAATGTCATTAGTGGAAACTCTGAGATAAGACCAGGCCAGTTTGAAGGTCACATGCCTCAGTTCTGCTGCAAAATGAGGTTCTCCAGTTCGTCTGCGGAACGCAATAGGAACGCGGCCGACTCTCGGTACCCTGCCACGAGCTGCCTCACTGCGTTTATCTCGGTCGGACTCAGCTGGGGTCGAGAGCTGGTACTACTGGAGGATCCAGAGCTGGTTGCTAACTGCCTCTTCATACTGAGATCTGTTGGACCTGCAGATAACAAGGGAAACGAAGAGAAGCCTTCAGACCTTGCTGCCAGAGACCTTTCGGCACCACAGGTTTGGAGTTAGAAGCTCCAATGCAGCAAATGCACTCATGGTTGAGTACCAGCGAGGAGCAGCCCACACAAGCGTGTTTCATTCCCAGTTCCCTTAATGGGCAAACCAGCGGTTATTTTCTATATACCACAGGCACCTCTGAAGTTCTGCTCACGGAATGCAAGGCGCAGGCCCGCTGCCCTGAGGGATCCCAGCACATTGGTTGCTCTCACAGCCAACGCTGGGCTTCGTTCTGGCCCCAGTCTGGCCGCTGCGGCACGGAGGGCACCACTGGCAAAGCTGCTGCTCCTGCGGGGGATGAGTGCCGCTGGCAGCGGGTCCCAAGCTGCTTCCGCGGTCCCAGCGCTGACACGGGAACGTGCAGCAAGCCCCAGCTCGCACTGGCAGCAATCCCCGCCGCGTTAGCACTTCCTCTTTTCTTTTTATAAAAGATGGCAACTACACCTATGTAGCAGTGCGAATCTGACAAAATATTGTTCGTTCATTGTGACAGAGTAGCAAATCTCGGTTTCTCGCAGGCAGAGGATCAGCCTAATCTGATGCTTCTCCCTTGAAACTGGGATCGAGTTATCTGAAGAAATGCCTCTTGCTTTCCTGTGAGAGCCATTTCTAGAAATGCTCCTGTTCAGCTCCCCATGGAGAATGCAGATCAGTGCTCCAGCTTTCCCAGCACTGGCACACTGCATACGCTTTGCTTCCTAAGGAGACTGGGTGAATTAAAAATGCAGCACATCAAATACAGAATACAGAATGCACCTATTTATACTCTAGAGTTTCTCCTAAACAATCTCAACAGAATCCCATGATTCAAAAAAATATTTGTTAGCTTGGCCACTATTAGAAAGAGAGGCACTGATCTCCAGATGTGGAAGATCTGGTCCTAATAATTACTAATTTTTCTTTCCCTTATGACTACTCAGTGATATAGTTGAAACCATGAAGAATGTCAAGAATGCCATGTTTCTCACTCCCATTAAAGTTAACGAAAGTCCCCCAATGAAAGAAGAGCTGGGACTATGAACAGAAACAACCCAGACAGAAAGGGTTCTGCTAGATCTTCTAATTTCCAGCTCTGCAACTACCATGCACACCACTTAGCCTCAAAATTATTTTACCCAGCTTTACCCAGCATAAAGGAACTGATCTTAAAAATGTTTTCCAGTGTGCAAAGGATAAATAAAAGGGCAATTTGCTCAGTGGATGCACTGCAGTGTGACTGCACCCTATTGGGAAATGATTGTTCTATAAAGAAGCTTGGAGGATACTTGTAGGGAAGTGAAATCTCACCCTGGTCCTGAGAAGAAGGCTGTACAAATCACAAAACCAGCTGGACTCAATGGCTGTAAGAAGCCATTAAAGACTTCAATATTTACTGAGGCAGTAGTGAAAAAGCTACCTTTGACATACTGAGGGCACTGTGCTCCAGATGAACCTACTTCACATTCCTTCCCTGACTCTCATTCATGCCATTGCTAAAAACACACAAAGAATATATGGCAGAACAGGGCATTGGCAACATGGCAGAGCAATTTTTTTTTCCTGTAAGGAAAGTGAAGGGCTTTTCTCCATGGTAATTCAGTTTTCCAAAAGGTTGAATAGGCTGTTAAATTTGTTTCACTCATAAGAAAAAGAAAATAAATAGTTCTCCTTATTTATGTCACTGAGTTTTCCTTAGAAAAATAAAGACATAGAGTAAAAGCATTACTCTGAAAGAAAAAGTAGAAGGCCAGGTGCCCTGCAGGCACAATTCAGTGCAACACCTCATAAGTCTAGAGCCACTCTGATTTTCACAAACTGAAGATTTGGCCCTGTATCTCTAAAAGTGTTGATTAACTCTGATGAGGAAAATTTTTCAGCTTTTCAGAATATGCATCTTCAAGTCTGTATCCTGCTCTCGGAGGCTTCTGTGGATACTGTTTGTACACAAAGGAAATGAGAAACTCGGGTTTTAACTCACTCCAACCACTGCAAACTATTTGATTTAAATTTTTATATGGTAGGAAAACGGTATTTTTCTTTGCCATTTCTTTCCCCACCTCCTGTCCTCCTGCTCCTTCTCCAAGAAAAGCCTCGAACAAAAAAGTAAAAAGATTCAGACACAGAGAACAGGATTCGTGGTTGCTATTTTGGGGTAGTGGGTGCCTTCCCAGGAAGGGAAGCTGCTTGTGCTGGCAGGGAGCTGAGCAGAAAGAGAACAATCTCTCCTTGATGTGGGAGTAAGAATTTTAGTTCTTGCTTCAGTTATGTGACCCCTGCACCTCACCTTCTTAAAATAAGTAGCTAAGGAAGACAATTCATGAACCTCCACCTTCCGAAGCCAGCACTGCAGATGACTAAAACTGGAGCAAGCTGAACAGTTTGGACACTGCTTCTTTTAATGACCGTCTTCTAATGATTTTTGTAAATATTTTCTTAGTATTCTTAACATTATTTATTAAGCTGCCAATCTCCACAGCACCAAGGAAGTGTATCCTTAAATAGGGAAAAGTCTAATCTTAATTATTTTTGTAACAAATTTTACGGTGTTGGTTTCCTCCACGGTACTCCTGCACATTTTAGCATGTCCTGTCCTATCCCCAAGAAGTTAAAGCAAATAACAAATCCTAAGTGAAAGCATTATCAGGTTCCACAGTGCCAAAGATGAAGCATATCTTGCAAAGACAGAAACAGGACACTTTTTTTTCTTTCTTTTTTTTTTTTTCAGTGCATATGGTTGTAACTCAGACTTGTCATCTCCGGTGCTTTCATTAAGCAGTGGGTTAAGCAAATTGCTGAGTCAGATTCTTTACTTAATAATGTTCCTGAACAGTGTGAGATTGTTCCTCTGCCTCTCAGACAGGCCACCCGATTGACACTTTAACAAAGGAACATTTTACAGGGATAACCTCAGTCCACTCCATGCACCTAATTTCTCCTGTGAAGTGAAATGGTTCTTGTCGGAATCACATCCAGCAGAATATAGAAACTCTGAAAACTCACTCTTCCTGGGTGCACAACCATTTATCAAATTAACTGCAGGGAATAGCTGCTATTGAATACACGGTGGGACAAATGGCTTTTCTGTAAACTGCAAGACTTAAGTTATTGCCTCATGCACTACTATTAGCAACATGATTTATATCAAATTCCAAAATATGGGTCAGATGTAGACATGTCATTAGAGACACTGATAACAGTAGAAAAACAGTAACAAATGTCTCAGCAGAAATCCCTTAAGAATTGTCTGCTCTCATTGGATAGCCATCAATTTTAAAGTTGATAATTACTGAGAGAAAAAAAAATGTATCAATAACTTCCAGAATGATTACCACTATTGCAGACAATAATTTAGAATATCAAAAATAATTTTAAAAAGCTGTATTTGTGTTTAACTATGCTTCTACATTTTCACTAACTGTTAAGCAAACTTTTTTATCAGCTAAGATGTAAAAAGCTGTATTAGTTATTTATAGAAAAATACATTTTCCCTACGAAGACAGGAATTGCCTGTGCTTTGAAATCTCTCTTACATGTCTTTATTAGTATACCTACTCTCCTCCCCACTCTTTTTCCCCACAAATGGTATTGGGAGTAATGAATAAGAATCAGATTCTCGACTACTCTGGTAAAATTGAATAGAAACAACCATCCAATATGATACTTTTCTGAATCAGATGTATTTATTATCGCAAGAATGTTTTATTGTGATATCACACATCTGCCAGTGATTCTCCTTCCCTGCCTTCAAAAAGAGAGCAGATGTGCCTAAGACTATACCAAAAAACCCTAATGAATTGGACCTTTTAAGCTTCTTTCTCTATTCCACACTTTCCCCACTGGGAAAGAGATTTTCGGCTAATTTAGGCAGCAGAAGAAAACTGCTGTGTAGCCTGAGGAAAGGGATGTTAAAACACAAAGATGCCTACAGCCATTGAACATAATGCATTTTCAGCAATCCACAAACATGCTCGTTTGAGAGGGAAGGATTAGCTAAAATCTTCCCATAAAACTACTATGAAACATACACCTAGAAAATATATTTCTGCTCCATCATGGAGATGAATTATTTGGATACCTTGCCATATGGCATGTCTTGCCTTAATGACAAAGGTAGAAAAATAAGGTACCTTCTGATAACTATAGACATTCCATCCCTGTTCGTATGGTGGAACCAGAATAATCCCTGTGAATCGGGAATCATGGCCAACTACTATGTAAACCTCTTTATGTCCAGTAATCTGAAAGAGGAGGAAGGAAGAAGAAGAATGTAGGGATGATCTCAGTCTTTCCTTTCTGTTCCCACTTTGATGCCAGTGGAATAGCTGAGGAGAGCAGCCGCAGGGAACGTCATGGCCAGCCACGCTGTGGGTAACCTGGTCTGCCTACATATTGGACATTCTCAAATGAACTTCTGTTTTTCTTAGTTCATATGGCAAGAGCCTCTACTGAATGTGTGTTTATTGAATTTAAATGCAAAGATTTTACAAATGGTAACAACTTCATTGAATCTGAACGGATTTCTTCTGAGCTATGGCAACTTGCAACTCCCCTTCCATGGCCTTCCATGGCCAGGTGCTAGAGTTCCACATTTAAACATGGATAAATGACATGTCTTCCCAAAAACTTTTCCCTGAACTGTTGATAAAATAACTCAAAAAAAATATTGAGCCTGTGGCAGACTTTCAATTCAATTAGTTCAGGCTTGGGCCAGTTATAAACAAGGAAAATAATGTTGTATAATGGGAAGAGTGGAAAAGAGATGTGGCAATTTCCTCTCACATCCCTGAATTCACTACATTATAAAACTGTCAAAAATTGAGACACTGGTTTCTGTGAATTCTCTCATTGCTCTTATCAGTGATATCATCCTCTGAACATTTTTATGCCTGTGTTACAGTTGAAGATCATCACACAGATGTGTGGTGAGGCACAGGGGAACAGCGTTGTGCTCCGCATCCAGCTTCCATAACCTCACAAATGAATCACAAAATCCCAGAATGGCTGAGGTTGGAAGGGACCTCTAGAGATCATCTAGTCCAACCCCCTGCTCCAGCAGGGACATCCAGAGCACGGGGCACAGGGCGGCATCCAGGCGGGTTGGGAAGACCTCCAGAGAAGGGGACTCCACAGCCTCCCCGGGCAGCCTGTTCCAGGGCTCTGGCACTCTCACTGCTGAGGAATTTTTCCGGAGGCTGCGGCAGCTCCCACAGGGAAAGCGTCTCCGAGGCCTCCCGCGGCACCGCGTGCGTCTCCGGGCGTTGCCATGGAGACCTGCAGCGTGCCCGGCCCCTGGGAGCGACGCTCGGAATTCCGGGGGGAGCCGAAGCAGGACAAAGAGCGGACACCCAAGCGAGAGCCTGGGGAATGATGTGCGGTCACCGCGCACACACACTCGCGTGTGAAAGGCTCCTGAAAATACATACATAGAGAGCAGGGAGTCTGCAGGAAGGAAGCGCAAGCTGCGGATACTGAACTCCGAAATGGGGTGGTCTAGTGGATAAGCCCAGGAATTTCTCTCCCTGTCTCTTGTGTCTCACTATTCAGCATCAGGTAAATCCTCAGTCTCTGCATTGCAAAACTCTTAATTTGTGCAGTAAGGACAAGGGCAAACAAAAAGATAAAGATGACTTTAAGTAACACTGTAGTGCAACAATATTCATCGGATAGTCAGAGCCTGACACTTCTTGTGAAAAAAAATTAAGAGAAATATTTGAGCAATTCAAATATAGTCTCCTGATGCATTCTCAGCAAAGGGCATTAGATTTGCCCAGACACGGCCAAGCGATGCACACTCTCAACACCCTCTGGAGAAACCCACGGCAAGGTCCCTCCACCGCCAGCGCACAGAAGCACCGGCTGCCAGCACCGGCTGTAGCGGCCACACGCACAGGAATCAGCCGGCAAGGAGACACCAAAACTCCCATGTGGCTTGTGCCAGACACGCCACAGTCCAGGAACAACAGAGCTGGGAGTCAATCAAAGCTCTGCCATCGGGCAGCAGGCCTCGGCCAGAGCTTGTTATCAGGCACTGCCAGGCATGTCTGTGCTGGGACCAGTTAAGCCCTTCCCAAAACCACGCAGCATCGCTCTGGTTCCTGCCTGGATCTCTCACTAATGGGCCTCTCCACTATTAGCTTTCCTTGTCCATATGTAAACATGTTAGGAAAAGTTGCTCTCCTTTAAGTTAGCACCTGTTTTTTCAATCAGTTCCCCTTCAGTTTTCCCCAAATCTTTCTGGCTTGCCATGAATGAACCCCTGTCAATAGCCTCATCCTGTTCCCCATTCACCACAACTCAGCACGTAGCCTTTTGCTCCGGACTCCAGGCACCTTCATCCTTGGACTAACTCCTTGTCTTGTAGCAGTGCATCACACCAGGGCACCTCACCAAGGAAGGCCCCTGCGGATACAATGTTCGGAAAACTTGGGTTTCTTCAAAGTCTCATATTCACATTCCTTCAATACCTATTTGTGCTATAAACAGTAACAGTTTACAAAATACTAGTTTTCTAATATTTCTTAGTTTCAGTCCCTCTGCTAGCCTGGCTTTGCCCTGCGGGCATCCGATGAAGCCTCTGTGCTTCCTCAGCAGCCTGTTCCCTTCCCGGGTTTTCACTCAGCAGTAATTCCTGAGTGGAGGAGGAGCTGATGGAGAAAGCACCTCTCTACTGTACTTATCTCCTCAGTTTTAGCCCTTTGTCTCCAGAAAGGTGCTAGCATCAGCCCTGAGCACTCCCTGGATTTGAAGCTTTTCCCTCTGGGACAGGCAGAGGATCAAGCGCAGACACGGGGTGACCCCGTGGGTGCCCCCGGCACTTCCCGCTGAGGCAGCTCCCACTGTGAGGGACGTAGCACCTGGCGCCGTGAGTGGGACACGGGAGGCCATGGGTGCCCCCGGCCACGGCCGTGTGGGGAACTACCCCTGCTCTGTGGGGAATTACCCCCTGCTCCATGTGGGGAACTACCCTCTGCTCCATGTGGAGAACTAGCCCCTGTTCCGTGTGGGGAACTGCCCTCTGCTCTGTGTGGGGAACTATCCCTGCTCCGTGTGGGGAACTACCCCCTGCTCTGTGTGGGGAACTATCCCTGCTCCATGTGGGGAACTACCCCCGCGCCGCAGTAACAGCCAGCAGGGCCTCCGGGCGAGGAGGCCAAGGCCGCTGCTCCGGGGCCCCAGGCCTCCTGCTGTCATCTGTGGGCATCACAAACACCACTGGCCAGGCAGCAAACTGTGTGTGATGAACTGAGTTTTATTTGTTGACCATAATTTGCTGCCCTTTCCTTAGAGCTCCTGGAACACTTTTTTTTGCCCATATATTTTTACTTTTCCTGAGATTTTCCAAGCTCTTGATGCCAGAGCCAGAGCACTGTAAATTTGGAACATAATCATTCCTGATTCCATTTAACAGTCTCTCACAGAATCACAGAATGGTTGAGGTTGGAAGGGACCTCTAGAGATCATCTAGTCTAACCCCCCTGCTCCAGCAGGGACACCCAGAGCATGGGGCACAGGGTGGCATCCAGGTGGGTCTGGAAGATCTCCAGAGAAGGAGACTCCACAGCCTCCCCAGGCAGCCTGTGCCAGGGCTCTGGCACCCTCACAGGAAAGTTGTTCTTCCTCACATGGAGATGGAACTTCCCGTGTTTCAACTTATACCCACTGCCCCTTGTCCTGTCACTGGCCACCACCGAGAAGAGTTTGAGCCCCTCCTCCCTACATTCCCCCTTCAGGCACTTAGACATATTGATCAGATCCCCTCTCAGCCTTCTCCAGAGAAAACAGGCCCGGCTCACCGAGTCCCTCCTCATATGAGAGATGCTCCAGTCCCTTCATCATCTTTGTTGCTCTCTGCTGGACCCTCTCTAGAAGCTCCACGTACCTCTTGTCCTGAGGAGCCCAGAGCTGCACCCACTACTCCAGGTGCGGCCTCCCCAGAGCTGAGGAGAGGGGCAGGATCACTTCCCTCAACCTACTGGCAACGTCCTCCTGATGCAGCAAGGAGCCCATTGGCCTTCTTGGACACAAGTTTTACTTCCTGCATATATCAGTATTCCTGCTGTATTGCAGGTAAAGAACTTTAGCAAATTCCCTACAAAATCACTGATTGAGGGAGGCATAATATTATGGCTCTTATCCTCTTATACCTTGATGCCTTCAGGGAAGCGGTTTTATTTACCACGAATAAAGATGAAGGCTGACAGACAGCCTTCAAATCAATGCACAAGCCAGAAAACGTCTGATTATTCCCGCAAGCTGCATTTAACAGCTTAACTTAGTCTTTATTTAGGTATTATTTTGCATATTTAACCCATAATGAAAGCAAACTTGTCGTGAACAAAATCATTCAGTAATCTAATTTATCAAGACCACTCACACATTGACAGACAAGAATTTTAATAAAATTTGCACTTATGACATCCGTTTGAGCTAATTTATGTCTCTTGGATGCTTATGTGTTTTCCAGGGCTGGTGAATGGGGAAAAGCAATTCCTGCAATTGCAAGCGCTTCTAAAAAACACAGCTCTATGCAGTAATGTATATCTGCTGAGAGAATACATTTGAAAGGCTCTATTGCCCTTACGGCAATAGCATGCACTATACTACCCACTAATGTGTATGACTATTTTACAGAGACACTGCAAACCTTTAAAACATTGGATGAACTAACTATGCAGGGGTGGTCAGATTTTTACCTTTAGAAAGAACATTAGATGTATTAGAATAATGCTGGAGACAACAAATGAAGTCCAACTTTGGCAACCAAGTTGGCAGAATGAAACCAAAAGCATTTTTGCAGAGACACTCGCATTTATGCCAAGTGTCACAGCACACCAAAAGTGCCGCCTCCCTTCTCTGTCCTTTTCCTTCCTGGTTATCCAGGTGCCGCTGTCACAGGCAAGGCTGCTGTCGGCTGCTGGGTTGTGTCAAGGAGAAGATCACCCCATGCCTCAGCTGGGGCACTACTCCTCTCCTACAAGGTCAGCATCTCAGTTCTGCCTAGTGAATCAGAGAGCAGCTTGTCCCTCTCCATCCCTTCTCCTACTCTTCAATTCTAAGAAAGATCTGGGTAACATTTCTAGCAAGAAAATGGTACATTTGATTCTTTGTCTAACATCTGGTAACCGATACCTAGTTCATCCCTACAGAGGGGCTCCTCAGCACTCCTGGCTCTCAGATAGAGTTCTCCGCTCTGGGCTGCTCCTGGCCTGCTCCTGGCTTGAACACATCGCTGTGCTGCTCCAGCAGGAACTAACCATCTCCCCGGTCCTGGCCAGGTTCTCCTCAGCAATCTGATCAGACATGAGGTTTGCTTGCAGCCATGCTTATGCCGCCCACGCAAGAAAGCAGATCGGGGAGATGGAGGATCAGGCCACCCTGTTTGGTGACAGCATGGACGGGTACCCCACAAAGTGACGGTGCAAACATGCCCTGACACCACTCAAGCTGCACAACTTGCGAGGTGTCCTAGAATGAGAAAAAGAAATGTTCCTCACCCTGTCAGAGAAAAACGACGTACAAGCTGCTGGGTGAGGATCTTATCTTTGCCTATTCTTCTTTCGTGAGAATAAATGGCCGCTTTTGTATAGTATGACTTTATACATGTTATCACATTTGCTTACAATAATACATTGGTCTATTCAATATTGCTTAAGTCATGCAAAATAGGTATATAGGGCATGTTTTCCTTTGGCTACTGGTTTCCATCCTCAGTCTGCATCACTTACTTGTTCTTTTCCTCCTGGTCCTATGCAAACTTCAAGTAACTCTTTTCAAATAACAATTTCTCCCAGTGTAACTTGCCCCCACAGCTGTAAAAGCTTCACTTGCATAAAGTTCTCCTCATATTTATATCCCTTGCCATAGGTAGTTCTGCAAGGAGTTCCTCTGGGCAGCATCTGCAGTCATGCAAACAGGTAGGATGTTCCCATGTTGCACAGGTCAAGAAGGAACCATCCATATCCTGCAAAACAAACCCAGGGCAGCACCACAAATATTTATACACCAGATAAAATCCATATCTTGCAGCTGGGACCACTATAAACAAATGCTACTCAATGCATCTTTGAAGCCAATAAACCCAAGTGCTTCTGCCTGGATGGCCCAATGTGAAGGGTATGGAAATCTGGGAATGGAGCGAATCAGCATAGCCCTTGGTTACTGACCACACACACCTTCCCTTCTTCCACACTGGAAGTGTGCCTTGTAACAAGATCTCCTTGGCTTTGAGTCCATGCAGATCTCTGCTCTGTTGTTCCATCTCCAGATGGAACTGAAGCCACTGCGGAGCAGACAGCAGGCAAACCTGGGTATTTCCTCCTGGACAGAATAAGATAGCTTTGCTTTTGGAAGACATTGGCTGTAGGAAGTCTCAAGGACTTAAGGAGCCTGCTCCACCAACCCTGATATCAGTTCTGCTCCATATTTCTACTTGATATAATGGAAACCTCATCAGCTAGCTGAGGAACTGGGACTCAACCACCACTAAATGTACTTGCATCACAGACAAGGAACTGGGTTTACTGCTTTCACTTCACCTGTTTCTTCCCCTTAGATGAAGTTCTTGCAAGTTAGGCTGCAGCTCTCTGCTGTGCTTTCAAGCATACAAAAGTGCTGCTGATACCATGGGTCATCTTCAAAATATTGTGGTCTTTTCCACCGAGCACAGCTAAGGAGGAATAGCCAGGGAAGGGCAAAATAGCAGTGCCATCTGATGGAGACTTCTTGGATGGGAAGCACAAGCAGAGGATGCTGGAGGCAGCTTTCTGATCACAGTCACAGGCTCTTCAGCATCTCAGGACCCCTCAGATACGCAGAAAAAGGATCATAGCACAAACCACCTCTGAGGTGCAGAAAGGAGGCATCATAAGATGAGGTGGCAGAATATGAATCCCCATCACGTTGTCCATAAGAGAAACTATGGTCTGTGAAGTCATCACTTTTCCATGGAGAAAACAAAAATCTCTAGAGATAAACAGAGCTCTCTGAAAAATAAACAGAGAGAGTCCTCAAAGCTGCGCGTGCCTCCTGCCCCTCCGCGCAAGCAGCACCATCCTTCCCTCCCCAACTCCAAAATAACACCGAGCTCTAAAGGTCCTTTTCTGAAAACAGCCGTCCAGACTTGCGGAGGAGCGGGGCAGGCCCCTTCAGTTGTCTGGAAATTTCCAGGCATGTTTTAAAGAAACTACTAGCTTTGTGTAAACACTAGAGCTACATTGTTTCGCAAGCTTAGAAGTTCCCAGAAACTCATTTAATTCAATTTATTTAACTAGTCACAAATTAAACCAATGCCATTTTCAGCAAAGCTAGGAGAGGTAAACAAGAGTATATTTTGTCTGTCCTAGAAGACTTCTGTTTATTAAGTCATTAACTTCATGACAATACGAAATTTGATACCTAAAATCATACATATATATATGTGTGTGTGTATATATATATATATTTTAACTTCCTGAAACTACTTCATGACACTGTGCTTGACTAAATTAAAAGCTGCAGTAATAAGACACTACATTATTGTTTGGATGGTCAAAAGAATAGACATTTTTAAATATACTCTTTTGTATGTATTCTATTAAATGAATTTAAAAAAGGTTGAGACGTGCCTTGAATTTAGCCTTTAATAATTAGCAAGCAGACACGTATTTAATTCTTACTTTTAGCCCCGTTAAATCCTTTAATTAAATATAACATTAATTGAACTAAAGATTATTAAATGTATTAGTTGAGAAATAATACCTGTTCAAAAGCATTCAAGTAGGGCAGAAAACAAAACAAGAACATCATAGAACAGGTTTTATAAATAGACCCATGTAAACGGCATTAAAAAAGCAACACCTTGAGAGCACTGAGCACAAAGGTAATAGCAAAGGCTGAGAGCAGTGGAGGTGGTGTATTCCAGACAACACTAACGTGAATTGTTGCCATTTAAGCAAAGCAACATATAAAACACATGTGAACATATGCTCATATAACAATTGCTTAGAACAACATCATAATCATAAAATAAAAACATGATGGAAGTGCAGGAACAGCGTAGCAATCCCCCTGCACGCTGCACTTAGACAAGTGGGCAGGGATGGTACCGCAGGTCTTCTGCAGCGAGGGCACTGCTGCACCAGACCCACAGCTGCACCAGACCCACACACCAGCAGCAGGAAGATTTGCACAGGCTTTGCAAGGCCACAGTCCTGGCTCCGAGAGTCATGGACCAAGAACCCCAAGCAGGGGCAGCCCTGCCCTGAGGCATCACACCAGAAGCCCCTGGGTCTGCAGACAAGGTCCTGGAGGGGCCTGAGCCTCCTAAAATCCTTCCTTCATCGGTAACTGCAGAGGCACCACAAGGACAATGTCTGGATACTCCCCTGCACCAACAAGCAGACAACAGCACCTGTATCGTGGGCAAGACTCTATTCACCCTGCTATCATTAACTCATTAAAAATAAAAAAGCAGGTTGGGTGGGCTGGGGGTGTCGTTTCATCAGACACCAACAGGCTCACGGAGGCCTTGCTTGGGCCAGGAGTCAAAGCCTGTGCTACAGCTCCCACAGGGCCCGCGAGTGACACCACGGACGGCGCTTCCAGCCCAGAGGCAGCGCCGGCACCCGCTCTGCAGCGCTTCCCCAAGCCTCTGTAACTCCACATCGCGCTTCTGTTTCCCAACGGGGACATAATTCTCAACTTCAGAAACCAGAAACCAAGCGCCAGCGTTGTCACTTGTGCGTCCCCGTTGCACGAGACGCCGCGGGCTGCGGGCACTTGTCAGCGGTGACTGACACAGCGCGCCAGGCGCTGCAGCCCTCGGCTCGCCCTTCCCGCCGTGCGCCGAGAGGAGGGAGACAGCGTGGACGGCGGCCAAGCAGATGTATTTGCCGCTATTTACAGAAGAAAAGGAAATGTAGCTTCTGCCGGAACCTCAAGTAGAAATTTCTCGGTGGATCTCCTTCCCTTCCCCACAAAATTGGAGACTACCTGAAAACTCAGGCTTTAGTAGTGCAAAGAGCTGCTGTGAAACCCTTGCTCTACTGCACCCAGGTTTTCTGTTCGATTGCACCAGGATTGGGCAAACTGCTTTTTCTGCTTTCTCTTCATCTCCACAGGCTGCGGCAAGGCCTGCCAAAAATAACCACGTTTTAATTTTCCTTCACAATTCCCTTGAAGGGGTCTGCACTGTTTTAATGCTCCCGTGCCACATACCCTTTTAATTCCAGCCTGCGCGTTTTAACGTTTCAAACACACGGTTATTTATACACGAAGCGCCACCAGGGCTTTGCTGAGGTAAAAGTGGTTTGGAGGGACGGGGCTGGGGGCGAAGGAGGGAGAGTGAGTCACCGCCTCCTGGTTTTCATCCTTCGTTCCTCCCCTGCTTTGGGCTTCGCTGTCAGCGGTCGTGCTCGGTCCCCTCGAGCGGGGCCGGGGCGGCGAACGAGGCCGCTGAGTTGGCCGCACGGGTCATGGCGGCTGCCGTGCGGCCTGCGCCGGCGCCTCGGGGAGCACAGGCCCTGCTTCCACCCCGGCCCTCCCTGCTCCACGCAGAGCCCTCCGTCAGAAGCCGCTGGCCGCAGTTTTGTCCTTCCCACCTGCTCCTAACGAGCGAGAGGGGCTGGAGGGAAGCGCGGCCCCTCGCTGAGGCTGGCGCCCATGTGGGGCCGGGTGCTGTCGGGCTGAGCGAGCACGCGGGTGACACCGACGTCCGCCAGGGACAACAGCCCGCGCCTGGAAACCAGCCCTGCGCTGAGGAGACACCGCCCGCAACTCGCTGCTCTGCGCTGAGGGGGACCCGAGGTTGTTCAAAACCCCCCTCTGCTCTCTGGTCACTGCCGAGCAGCTTGGCAAGAACCCGTCCTCCAGCCCAGTTCCACCGCTCTGCCCACGGCACAGCGAAAAGGGAAGGAGCCGTGAATAAAATAACAAGGGAACTTACTTTTTTTTTTTTTTAATGAAAGAAGCAGCAGGAGGTAGAAATATTATCTGCAAACACAGGAATTTCTCTTACCACTTCAGGCACCCTCCTCTCTCTGTCTCTGAAGACTCAACAGTCTTCCTATGGGGACTGCTGGCAAACGCCTCCAGAGGCCAGGCCTGTCTCTACTTCATACATTTTAGCAGCCGAGAAGCTGCCTTTTGCCTTAAGCTATAGGAGTGCAGCGCAGCACCTAAGCCCCAGCTTGGGAAGCAACACCATAAAACCTTCCAGCCCCAGATTTTTTTGGGTGCTCATGTTTGAAAAAAGCCTAGATTCAGGGCCTTAAGTGCAGATGTGTCAGGTGTAGCTACCACGTCTGTGGTATCTTGATATCAGAATACTTGCATTGAAGGTTGAAAAGAGTGCATAGCTCCGAGTGCAATCTAGGACAGCTAAGAACACACAGAACCTCTGACAATTAGACTGGTTGTTTAGACAACTTAACTAGGCAGTAACTTTGGAAATGCTGATGTTAGCTTCCTGGGCTATAAATGGATATAATTTTTACTTACCTGGCAGGTGTGCCATGGGAATTAACTAATATTGACACTTTGATCTTTAAAATGCTTTGCCAAGTATTAATTAGGGAAGGATCATTTTGTCTTGAAAGTAACTAATATTTTGAAGCTGAATTCATTTTTATCCCTCTCCTAAAATGGCAAAGAATCTACTGTTTGCTTTTCTATGTATTTCCCAAGAGATTATTTTGGAGCAATATGAGAGAGAGAGGCACACAGATAGATCTGTGTTTCAAGAGGGAAGAATGGAAACCTCAGGACAAAAAGTCTTAGTGAGTGGCACTGTAAGAACTCTTCTCAGAGGCATCTCCTGTGGATCCTGCAGTTGAATCTGGACGTAGGTCAAATGTTACTGAGTACAGGGAGAGGGGGCCTTACCCCAATTCTGTTATAATTCACCTATTGATATTTCTTACAAAGCGGATCTCAGGACACACATAAGAAGTTCCTAGTGCATTGCAGTCATCCAGGTACTGTAGCCACCTGTAAAGTATGGCTTAATATCTTCACATATGTGCAAAACTCATTACAGTGTCATCTGTAATTAGTGATATAAAATGCTCAAAGCTGCTGGTTTGTCTAAAAAAAAAAAAAAAAAGGAAAAACAAAAAGAAAAACAAAAAAAAAAGAGAGAGAGAAAAAAAAAAAGTCTGCTGAAGTGCCCCCAGGGGAAGATGGGGAGCCAAGGCTTGTCCATGGGGCTTTCACAGCAGCCCCTCCCAGCTCCTCTGTGCCTGACAGCAGCGCCAAGAATTTGGCTGTGTTCTTTATGGGCTTTCTGTGGCGACGGCCTGAGAGCACAGACTCTGTGAGTATACATATATATACCCAGATTAGCAAGAAATGCAAGATCTTACTTGATTCATGCATGGGAAAGGGGCAGCAGGGTCTCCAAAGGAGCCGCTCTGCCCCCGGGATTGGTCACTATGTGGCTCTCCGGTGCTCCCACTTGTAGGATGCAGAAGATGCCCAGCAAACATCATCCCAAATGTCACATCCATAACTGCAGCGGCAGGAACCCGTGCTAGGGATCAGCACATGGATCCTACAGGCAGCTCCAGGCGCTCAGTATGGTTCATGTTCATGCAAAGTTGGCTACTTTAAAGAATTTAAGAACATAGTGATAAGAATGCGCTAATATTTCTGTAGCGTAGCCAAGCTCAATTCTGAAAGTACAAAAATACTGACGTTCTTATGCAAATCCTTTATGATAGAGCCCATGATGAGTGACTGTTTTTTTTTTTCATAGCTCCCCTGCTTCATTTCATGTCCAGCATAGACATTACTTAATGAACTAGCAACTCTTCAATATTTATTTTTCTCCTCATTATTCAGCGTGTGGCTCTGTGCCTTATTTACCACACGATTCAGAGGCTGCTGAGAATTATTTATAGCATTCATGGTACAGGAGACAAGCTCTTATAAACAACAATTAATTTTACAATCCCCAGTTGAATCCCAAAACGAAGGCGGACAATTTGGGGACGGTCACTGCTTTTGAGCACACACTTTATAAACCTGAAAGTCTCCAAAGCCCCTCTGATAGCTCCTGCGGAGCAGCAGCCTGCTGACGAGCAGGGCACATGCCATCATGTGCTCCTCACCCTTCAAAAGCGGCGTCGGAAGCGGGTTATTTATGGTGCTGGTGCACACGTTTTACATAATCACTCCCGTCGCGAACAGCGAACAAAAACCTCCCTGCTACATTAAGAACCTGTTCCGGGAATCTCAGATTACAAGAGGTACAGCAAGAACCTAATTTTGGTATCTAATGAGGGCTGGGTGTTCTCCTCTCCCGTGCACTCGGCTGCCTTGACGGTACCTGCTCTTACTTCCCTCGGGCACACGCTCCTCTCCCTTCTAATCACATTCACTGCCTCAGAATTATTACAATACATCCCCAGCATAACGCAATACCATTATCAGCTTAACTGTCTTGCCAGTTCCTTCCACATTTTTTCCCAGCCTTTCCCTGCTACACAGGGGTTTTTGTTTTTAATTTTCATGCTCTCTCCCAATCCTCTCTCTCTCTTCACCAGCTGAGAAAACACAGCCAAGCAGCATTTCACAGCATCCAGCATCCCAACTTCCGTTATCAGCTCTAAGAAAGCTCCGTCTGGACGTTCATGAAAAAGAACAGGAAAGCGGAGATTTCTGCAAGTTTATTCTACCTTGGAGCCCAAATGCCACTACTAGCTACCCTATCAAACATACAGCATACGCCAGGCCCAACAAGGTGGTTATGAGAAGGTATCTTCTCCTCTTCTAATATATTTTCTAACCTGGAGTTACTCCAAAAACCCAGCCAATGTGAAGCCAACTAGTTTTTGATAAATCATTCCAAGTTTAGAAGAATCAATCTCTAATTTTAATGCTTGATAGTTGCAGGAGACTGACTAGAAAGACAGACCTCAATCTACAGATCCACAGTTCACACATCAGAAAGAAAAAGTCCATCTTCTGGAGGTCATTTTCTTTTTAATATCAACGATAAAGTGTAGTAATCACACGTTGTCAGTAGTCCACTACTGCTGAACTTCCTGAAATACAGCTCTATTTACTGAACATTCATGTATTTTGTTTTCACATAAATATGTGAAATGAGCCTTTAACTGGCCAGTTATTTTTACAATTCAAGTCATACCCAAATGTATCTCTTTGCCAGTCACTCACAAAAGCAGCCAAACCAGACCCAAACATTCAGCTTATTTGTAAATCTGAGGGAACTGAAGTACATTTTCACAAATGTCCCAGAAAAACCTGTTAAAGTCTGAGTTGGTGAGAATGATGTGAAAGTAGTGCAGAAAATTAATTTCCATGTACAAACTCATTATATACAGAAGGAACTGATCACGAGGTACCACTGGCCAAAACAAGGTCACTCTGGAGATCTACTTCTAGATATTCCGGAGCAGCTAAAACGATTATTTCCAGTAACTGTTTTGAAAGGGTCTTTTTTTTTTACAACAGCCACTGGAAGGTTTTAAAGATTTGATTTTATTTCTTACAAGCTGATACCCTGGGTCAGACACCAGTAAAGCGCTACACGGAGAGCTAATGCACAGAACAGTCTGTAAATCTTGAGCTTATGTACAATGTTGTCAAATCTCAGGACCTTCATTTCAGAAAATCTAGTATCAGTAGACACAACTATATATAAAGCAGACAGCATTTCCTAATGTTCCTGTAGTGGCTCCTGTATCTGCACTATTGGTTGGTAAGTGATTTTAAAGGGCAAGTTTACAAAAGTCCAAAGCCTAAAGTTAAAACTGCTCCAGCGTGTTACATATTTAAAACAGGATCAACATCTTATTTGTCCTCTAAGTTATGATTTAGGTACTTTGTGCAGCATTTGGAAAGACTTAGTTGGCTGCTTCCAGACTCATCAGACAGACTCTGGGAAAGGGAAGGTGGGACCATGGGAAAAACATAGCCAGAAAATAATACGGAAGCAAATCTGTGGCAGCCACGAGTTCATGGCTATCACTGCACTGCAACCTGGAGCCACTCGAAGCCTCCGAGAGTAAAATACAGGGCTGTGATTTGCTGAGAAACGTGTCTGCTCCGCACACAAATACATATGTACACATACACATAGGCACACACTTTGTTAAGGAGCCCACATTATGAAATAGAGCTGGGGAAAGGAATTACTTCAAGAAAAATAAGAGGGTATTCACTGACAAAGTAATAGTTTCAAAAGGGTCTAAAGAATGAACCAAAGCTCTTATTGTTAGAGAACTATTGACTCCAGGTTGAAAAACTGACCTCAAGTGAGCAATGATGCACTTAGCCGGGAACTTTCAGACGCGGTATTTCATTCTGAATTGAATTGCCAATCCACAGCGCAATCTTTTTCCACTATAAACTCACATCTTCTGGGCAAGCATACAGAAAAATACTATATATTGTCTGCTTTATTCCAAATAAGACTAAGTCCTTTTGGAAACAGAAAATATGTCTGTGTTAGAGGATTTAAAGGTCCCCATGGGTACTTATTCAGAAGATTGCTGGGGGTGTTTTTATTTCTCTTTGCCTTTTTTTTTGAGCACTAAGTAACAACTTCATATTGCCATTTTTTCCACAAACAGTTCACAAGCTTGCAAATAATGTGCAGCACGTGTCCCTGCTAATAGGTACGTATAGCATACAGACCCATATTCAGAAATATTTCAGAGACCCTCATATACACAGTGCTCTGATCCAGCATACCTGTCATACTGAAAGTACTATGATTAGTGGCATTTTAGGTGATTTGGTCTTCAGTTTAGCACAGTCTGTAAAATCACCAAACAATGTCAGTGGTTTGCAAACATAAATAACTGAGTCACATGCAATGAAATACTCACATTCACGTTTCTACTAAGTCTTCTTCACTGCAGTCAAATTATTTTCTGGAACAGTGCTTAATCTTCTTTTTTTCTGGCTCGCTAAATAAAAGAAGACAGTGATTACAAATATATCCATAAACATTAACTACACTCAATCACCCCAAATTTATGAACTTTAAAATACTGATTTAGGATGGTCTATTATGTTCCATAAATCTATAATTTGGTTTATGTACAGCCAATTTGATTTCATTTTACACACAACTTTAGCACACCATAACTTCCAATCCTGAGGCGAAATGGAGCAATTTTCTGAATTTCAGCAGTTGCTCAGATAATAAATCAGATGGACGGCTGCTCGCAGATGTACAGCTAATTACCACAGAACTGAGAGCTCAACTGACGCAGCAGCAGGAAGAAGGCTTTGCATTCGGGGTGGGCATTGCATGACCTGGCACTCTTCTGGCCAGGGCTCCAGCACTCTCCCCTCGAGGGCAGTACTCAGTGCCTCCCACGATCAAACATGTAAGCGTGGAGGAGAAACAGTGCCCGTCCCTCCTGGGAAGGATAATGCACTATCTGATGCCACACTGCGTTGCTGCATGCGCCTCCCCGCAGTACAGCACAATGCTGGGGTAAGTTGTTCAACTTGACTATGAAGATGACAACTGTCCTCAAAAAAACACCCTTATCAACACATGCGGTGACTGCTGAATGCCCTGACCTGCTTCTTGCACACAGGTATTTATCAGTGGCCTGCTTAATAGAGCATGCCATGCCCGCTCGGTCTGCAGCTAATACACCCACTGCAAGGCCATGAAATGACAGCTCCCGGGGCAGAGTGACTGGAACATGTAGGACCCCCCACCATGTCATCTCCACAAAAGCTCCCAGCTGGACCCGACTCTGGGCCTTGCCTAATGCTGGCTCTGCAGGGAGGGAAGAAATCAGCATCAGCAGCATTTTTATTTCCCCCTTGTGTTCCTAGAGGGCTGCCCAGTATTAAAGCGTGTTTATGTCGTTAATGTTCAACGGGGCTTAAGTTCTTGTTTGCATTTTCCCTATCTAGTTGCTGTGGTAACACATTCTTTAGGACTATGTACATTCTTCTCTTCCTGCAATCTCCTGACACTACGAATTGCTCAGCACCACATAACATACCAGGGAGCCTTCCTGGCCAAAGGAGGGGAGGATCTGCAAGCCCAGCACATCCAGGAAAATGAAACAGAGAAGTAAAGGGAAGCGGTAGGGAGGTGGAAGACCATGACATTGTCAACAGCAGCCGAGGAGGAAGGAGGTGGAAGTAGTCAGCAAAACTGGAGTCATCCTGCTGAGTTCACTTAATACTTCTACATTGTCTCTCTCTTTAGAATCTTTCTGCAAACTTTAACAAATTTATATTTAGCATTTCTTACACAGTTGGTTAACACTTTAGCTTCACAGATGCAACAACTGAAGAGCCTGGAAACCAGTATTTTTTTGAGCCTGGAAAAAAGACTCAAATCTATAAGCTTGGGCTATTGTGGTCAGCCAGTTTTACCCTCAATGATGAAATATGTGCCCTGTTGACAACACTGCAAACACGTTTATTAGGAAAAATGTTTCAACCACAACAGAGGACTTGGCAGAGGGCAAGCAGGCTGCTTAGGGGACAGCTCTCCATGAGGGTACACATGGGCACCCCAGCATTTCAGCCCATAGTCGGTAGCAAGCAGTGCCAGAGAATGATGCCACCACACGGGACTTGATTTTCTACGCTGTAATGTAGGAGGTCTCTTTCATAAGAGGCTTGGGATACAAGCCAGAAATCTCAGTCAGTGTCTCCGGATTTATTCAAACTGAGTCATCACATTTTCCAGGTTTCTCTGCTCTGGGATGGCACGCTGCTTTGGCTAGGTTTAGATGGACACAGGTGGTACCATCTGCCATGAGGCTTCCTTGCTTTGTTGCGTTTTGTCTCCTCCGTTTACCTCCTGCTCGTATCGCAACAGCTCTTTTTCAGCATCTTAAATGGAGCTCACAGCGAAGAACGCTTTTTTGTCACAGGGGTTTGGCCAGCCAGCCAGTCAAAATGGAGCGCTTGAACAAACAGGACTAAACCACCCATCGCTATCATCTGTCCCTGGAGAGCTGGCAGCTCTTGCAGACTCACCTGAAGCCGGGGGTACAAAGCTAACATGGGACCCTCACTCTTTGCAGCTCACGACAGTTGTGGGAGCCAGCAGAGCATGCGTGGGATGGGGGACACCCACAGACGCTCACCTCAGCCTAACAAGATTCATCTTCCCGTTTCATCCCTCTCTGCTGAACAGAGAGGTAGGTTGCTGCTGTGAGTCACCTTCTGGAAGAGGCATCTACCTTCCCTGAGCTGCTTTTTTGGAGGAGTCTCTCCCTCCCCTTCGTACCCCACAGAGAACAGGAGGCAGATTAGCGTCACTGAGCTAAATTTAGCTTGTTTCCTGCCCCTCCTGAGCATAGCTAACTGCTCCCACCTTTTCACATGACACAGTTCTCGCCCTACAAATCACAGGATTTCATTAGGACGCACGGGTGAAGGCACCACGGACGATAAAGTGCTTACAATGGCCCAGACCACAAAACAGCCAACAAAGCCAGGAGGGATGCAAAGAAACTCCAGGCCCTACCGGGAAGCTCCCTCTCCCCCATGAGGCAACCATGGCACCATCTAAGGAGCAGTATCACCTGGCACAGCCGCTTCGAGGCCATTGTTCCCTCTCATGTGCGATGAAAGGAAAATCCTCCGAGGGGAGAACTCGCTGCCATGGGGCGACAACGGCCCCCGAGCCCGGCACGGCCCCGAGCGCCGCGCCGCCCTGCTCAACCGCCGGCCTACACGGCCCTAACCACGAGCAGCAGACCACGAGCAGGGCCTTGCCTTTCCAGGGCTGAACACAGATCACACAACACATTTCTTGGAGCGTTTTTTTCTCTGTTTGCTTGTTAGAGAGGGCACGCAACAGGTCAGGGATAGAAAGCTGTGCTATCCGGTTCCCAGAAACAGGCCGTATTCCCTGGAGCCTGGGGCTGTACACAACACACTGAGCACACGCCTCCCCTACAGGCTTTTCTGTGCCTATAGAAGCTGTAGGGAGCTTCCGTCCGGCTGTTTGGCTAGCAAGTGTGCTAGGCACTACAGAGGTCTGAGGAAACAGGGTAACATGTTTAAAAACCTCATTTTGGGGATAAATTTTGAAAAGGGATCTTCACATTTCAGAGCTAGGAAAACTATGTTGTAACACGGAGATTATGCCCATATGAAAGCAAGATTAAAAAAAAAAGTAGGACAATATTAAACACCAACTTCAGACCCTAGACATTATAGTGCCTTTACATCTCTAATTAACATTCCATTAAAGTACTACCTACCAACAGCCAGCTAAGCCAGCCTGTTCCATTACCTCCAGCTACCTGTTTTAAGTAGCTCTTGGGGATGGCCATCCTGCTCCCTCCAACTCTTGGACCTCCAGGACACCTATTCCACTCCTGGCATAGGAACTCCAAAGTTGACTTCTCACTTCTCTGTCTCTTCCCCATGGCTCCCCCACGTTTAGTACCACAGTTCTTCTGAAGCTACTCAACATAGTTAGGTCTTCAGTTCACTTAAATCTCATACTGCTAAAACTTTTTTTTTTTGGTTTGGTTTCCAGTCAGTCTCACACTCTTTTGTCTTCAGTTTTATGACCTGTAAAAAGACTGTGATCTTGCGCACGCAGAAATTTAGAGAATATTAAAATAATGACAGAAGTATTTAATACTGCTCAATATACCTCAAAAGAGCAAACACTTTTATCCAGCTCTTTTGTTCTTCCTCTGATTTGCTGGGGCAGAAGCCCAGAAAACCCACATGCAGGAATTTTCTGTGTTTAAAATTTAAGTCAGAGTGTTTTACAGATAGAACATGAGAACAAAGACAAGCATAACCTAATTCTGAAAAACGAAAATATATGTTCCGTTAGCCTTTCTAAATATCCTTCATATTAGTCTTTACCTCTCTATAGGCATTCCAGAGATATTTCCTGACTGTGATGCAGAAAGTACCAGCCACAAAGTTTTCTCTTCTTTCATGTGCAGTGCCTTCTAACCAGCCTAGAAATCCTGTTTGCTCTTTCAACAGTATTTTACCTCAAAGATCAAACTGCAGGAACATTACGCTATGAGCTGCCAACAGCCTGAGATCCGGCATCTCACAGATCATTAGGGCAAGGTTTCAAGATGAGAGTCCGCAGGGAGAACTGGTGAGAGGCACCTTTTCCAGAGGGACAAACATGTCGGCCTCTTCCGAGCATTGGTTACCAATCCTAAGAGTTGATATTGGGCAAAATGGTTCTCTACACTCCCTTTGGAGAAGCAAATCTGGCTTCTCAAAATCACACAGAATCACAGAATGGTTGAGGTTGGAAGGGACCTGTAGAGATCGTCTACTCCAACCCCCCTGGCTCCAGCAGGGACACCCAGAGCACGGGGCACCCGGTCGCTCTGAAACCTCATTTCCTCTCCTTCTAACAACATTATTTGCCTTGGATAACTCTATAAGGTGAAGGATACCAAAAAATATTATCAATAAATTTTATGCCTTTACAGGAAAAGCTAGGGTGTCTTTAGAAAGACACCCTCACTTATGAGGCATAAAAATATGCCCTAATAGTGAGCTGTGCTGTATAAAAGATTTTATTGATATGTATTTGGATGGCCCATGTAACTCACTACTGATTTTTGGTCGCAAGTTACACCACTGCCTTAAACTCATGCCATAAAAGCCACACTATACAGTAATTTTAATTCTGTAAGTGCTACAGTAGCAGCACTTACAAGTGTTAAAATAGCAAACAGCAGAGGAGAGCCAGATTTTCAATACAAGGGATGGTTGTACATTTTTTGGTCATGGAAACAAAACTTTGCAAATTTGATAGCACAACAAACCTCACATTGTGCTTCAACACAACTGAACGCAAGCCTGGCCAGTCTACATCACAAGCTCAGCACTGCATGTGAGTGAGAGAACATCAGAGCCTTTCCACATGTGAGGCAGATCAATACACATCAGAGATAATTATGCTTTTAGTTTCATTTTGAGCTCCAGCTGGAGTCCCAGGGCACTAGTTACAGTGATAAACTCAAAATCATAAACAGCACAGTCTATGCCTATAATGTTTTAATGGCATTTGGCAAATTGCTTCAGAATGAATCCCATGAAAGGGGCTCATATTTATAGTATACACAAGGTTTGTACTAGTGTAGGTACAGAGTCAGACCTCCAAGTGTAGAGAAACTCAGCACAGTCCAAAGATTTCTCCTTGGATTGGTAGGCTCCTCCAGAAGTCAGTGGAAAGAGATTTTGGTTTTCTTTCTCTCTTACTATCGGCTGGAGAGGCACCCCAGATGCTCATATTAGGTGTCTAATTTGGTAAAGTGAATACCCTAGGAATGTAACAGAAGAAAATCTCACTGATTTTATGACCTCTACCTTAAAGAGAAAAAAAAAAAAGAAAAAAGCAGAAGTTAGTTAAATCTAATCAATGCCCTGGAATGCCCTTCCTAAGCACACAGAGACAGCCAAGAACCTCCCTTTAGTAGTTCATCTTGGTCTTCTTAGACTTTTGGAAGTCCTCCAGATGGTCAGCAGCCTCCTCACCAGCCTCCTCTCCATGCATTTTGCCTTCTCTTTCTCTGCCAGAAGACCAGGGTGGACTTACTGAGAACTCTGCAGACCTTTTACTTACAACCCAGTTTCCTGAGCAATAAAGGCTGCCTGGAAGCAGGAAATCAGATCTCTGACTGTTAAGTAAACACTTGCCACAGACTGAATATTCCAGTCGACTATTAGTCATCAAGTAGTTTGCAGAAATCCTATGGTGGCTCCAGTAACCGGTAGCTTCCATAGAGCCCGAATCCCTGCCTGGATTCCCGGTGTGTGCCCAGGTGCGTGGTCGCCCGTGGGTGCCCGACTTCTGCAAGTCCTCTGACTTCCCAAGGAAAAGACTGCGGATGCAACCAGTGGATTCCCACACTAGAGGCACGATCTGCTCTCATTCCACTCCGTTATGTATTT
Source organism: Rhynchotus rufescens (assembly GCA_032273925.1). Classification (NCBI taxonomy): domain Eukaryota; kingdom Metazoa; phylum Chordata; class Aves; order Tinamiformes; family Tinamidae; genus Rhynchotus; species Rhynchotus rufescens. The sequence goes on along the minus strand of JAVCKT010029640.1, from coordinate 26,507 downwards.
ACATAGACCTACCCTTGAGGAGGACTCCATGCTGACGGCCCTGAATGGCCAGGCCTCTGTTTTCTAAGGGGAAGAGCATGAGATAAATCCAAACACTCAGTGTGCTCACTGCCAGCCTCTCGGCTGGCTTCAGGGGCTCCTTTCCAGCACACTGAATTTTGCTCTGACAGTGGATGAGGCCAAGGCAGCCGCTGTGACACGGGGCCATGCAAGAGGCTTATGGATTCCACCTAACATTCCTCATGGTCAGTGTGAGGTGCTCCCGGGCTGCCCAGCACAGCCTGGAGAGCTCCATCTCCATTTGTGCTCATGTAAAACCAGTATAAACACAAAGCAGGTAATAGACCAGTCTGTATTCACCTCCAGTTTTCAAAGTGTTAAAGCAGCTTGAGCATTTCAAAATACCAATAAGTATTTTGCTGGCAGGAATTACTAGGAATTTTGTTATTCTAGCTATGTTTAGACTTACAGGTAGCTCTGTGCAGCCATAAAATATCCTACAGCTGCTGCCTTGGCTTAAAATGAGCTCAGCAACAACCACCGCCTTCCCTCCCACCACAACACGCTATTAACCACTGAGTGAAGTACATAGAAATTCCCCCAAATTGTCCTGTGATTATTACTGCTCAATCACGTTAAATTGTGCGACATCCAAGGACACATCTCAGGAAAAAGGAAAGTATCTGCTCTACCACATTCCCCGCTTTCATCTTCATGCAGTTGAAGGCATTCCATGGACAGTTTTATTTCTGAGAGCACTCATTTTCTATCGATCTGGTCTGGCCTGGATTTGAAATAGGATACTACATGAAATTGGATCCTGGGAGCCTCAAACATGCCCAGGCTTGCACAGGAGGTTAAACAAAAGGGAAAAGAAGTTTTTTTTAAGCACACACAGTGCTAGTAAAACTAATTTTAAAGTGTCCTCTATTTTTCCGGACTGGAAGTAATATATTAGCTCTATAAAGTGTTTTATATCAAGCTCCTGAACTGCTTTATTATTTATATAATGCCACTGGTGCATGCATTGCTTTAGAAATACAAAGTTTAATAGCCAACCAAAGAGATCCAAACCACTAAGGTAATTAGGATGGGTTTAAAACTGACTTCACTGGCACTTCTACCTTTCCCCACACATCTGCCAAGCTACTTCCCAGGCCTGCAAGGCCTTAAGCATGGAGTCAGTGGGAGTATTTGCACAAGAATTCCAAGACTGCCTCCCTAAAGTATAAAATGCAGTCTGCTTACTGGAAAAAAAGAAGCAGGCATGACAGCGGGAGTGTGAAGAGGGAGAGGAAAAAAAATGCTACATATAGGAAGGTAAAAAAAAGACTGTTACAGGGTGAACATGGTGTGTAAGAAGGATAGTAGGGACATAAGGAGTTAGCAGTAAAGGATGGAGTGGAAAACAAGAGGAAAAGAGCAAAGTATGGAACACCTGTCCTGAACGTGGCAGGACTTTGCTTTAGATGGTCTTTATGATGTGTAATGAGAAAAGACCGGGACAAACTGCTAGAGGCAGCAAGTGTGAGTGGAGAACAGGGAGCCTTACAGAACCCATGCAGGCCCAGGGCGGCCACGGCCACACCGCACGGCCAAGGCTGCTCCTTTTGTTTGGTCCCACATGGGCAAAGAAAGGAGGCAAACTGCTACAAAGCCTCGCCTGGAGCCTGCTGGAAATCCTCCCTTCCCTGCTGAGAAGCCTGTCGGAATCAGAAGGAAAAATGAGGGGAAAAAAAAGGAAAAATGAAGGTGTGTGAGGGCTTTGCTGGTCATGCTGCGAGCTCTGTGCCTCGCAGACCCTGTCCCCGGCAGCCTTGCACTGAAATCACTCACGGGCCTTTCTGGGTTGGGGGAGTGGCCCATTAGCGGTTAGTGGCCCATTTCACCAGGAAATATGTGAGTCTTTTTATTTTTTTAACAGAAACCTCTCCACGCGGTGCAGACTGATACTGCCATATCCTGCAGAACAGGTCGTGATGGGTTCTGTGATCACAAACTCAGCAAATACTGATTTTAAGCCCCGCCACCCCAGGACCTGGGTTTGCACAGCACTCCTGGAAGGAATTCCTGACGCAGGGAGCCAGTGCATCCGCACCAGCATCCACAGGGAAGCATGGTGCAAATGCACAGCCCATGTGATGGCTGCCCTCACCTTCCCCAGCCCCTCACCGGCTAAGGATCTGCTTGATTTTCACCTCATTCCTCATGAGACTCTTCCTTCGTGTTTATACGAGGCATGAGCTACGAGAGGAAGGCGCTTGGTGTTGAACTCAAGCACTTTTTCCCCCAACCGAGGAAGCCACTCTTGGTTCCACATGAAGGGAAAGACAATATTTATAAAGGAAGTTCCCACACTTCCTGTTCAAACAAATCCTTGCTGCTTTGGCAATTACAACCCTACCGTAAAGGGGAGGGAAAGAAAAAAGTATATTATTTCCTTTCAGAGCTACTTGTTGATGAGAGGGTAACTTCCAGAGGAAAGGGTTAAGCACTTGGGACAAACTGTCAAGTTTTCAGTAACTAATTTACTCCTCGGGTAGGCCTGGAGGAAACCCACCGCTGCCACAAACACCTCGGGCTCATTTCAGTGCTCCTCTTTGTGAAGCACTTCGCAGTGGCCGACCCAAGCCAACCCATTACACCACAAGTGTAACTGAAGGTGTTGAAACCGGCTCCGCTGAGTGCGGAGAGCTTCCCCAGATGCCCTTGCAGGATCCCTCTCGCCCCTGGGTCCCTCTGTGCCACGACATCCCGGCATCTGGGGCTCTGTACGTGGAGCACCTCTCCATAGGGATCTGCTTGCGCACTGGACACCACAGCGCGGAGTGGAGCAGCTGACAGAGCAAGGGATCAATCCCTGGGATCAACCAGAGGAGACACGTGCAGCCCTCGTGGTGGCAGCAGGATGGGGGCACAAAGCGGAGGGAGGGCCTGAAAACTGTCCATAAAGCTGCTTCCTCTCCCATTCCTTGCCGGAGCTGCCTGCTCCAGCGAGCGCGATCCCCGCTCTGCCTCCAAGGCTGGGAGGCACCTGGCACTGACGTCCCTGCCAGCCCCCGTCCACCACAGGAAGAACAGATTATTCCCAAAACTCCTGTGCAAAGTGTAGGAGGATGGAAAATAAGAGCTGCATACTTTGCTGGAAATAGTTTTTGAGATAAAAGGTTTGATTGCTTTGGCATCAACCTCCCCTTCCTTTCCCCCCCACCTCCCGACCCGGGATGAGGTGTGAAAGATTTAGCAAACTCCTCGACCTGACCTTGCTTCTTTTTTTTTTTTTCATATCTAATTTTAGATTAGAACACAAGTGGATTTGGACTTAATTAATCTCTCATCTAAAGAAAAACACATACCTTTGATTTATTAATTTGATGGCAGCTGTAAAAAATAACTCTCCTCCCTCGCTATAGATAAATATGTATTATTGTATCTCTAGCCATTCTGAATTTTTGAAGTTAAATTATTAATTTAGCAATCAAATAATTGCTAAATTCTGTTTTCAATAACCAGCTGCCCAAAACAAAGCTAAAAAAACTTCCCTAAGCAATTATGTTTAAATTATGAATTTAAACCACTTGGAATATTAGGATTAAAATCAATTAGTTTATGCAAAGAGGTCTACAAACTTGAAACTGAGTTACAGTGAAAGAAATTCATTGGCTGATGAATAATTAATTCAGCTCTTCATTTGTTTCACCTCCTGTGCCAAGTAGTACAACAGAGAAGTCATTAATATGAGTGGATTGTAGAGCCAAAATAGAACATTACACATTTATAATCACTAAACTCATCTAGGAGGGGAGTTTGCAGGGAAAAATAAAACACAGTATCAGTCTCAAAAGGAACTAAAATATATCATTTTGTTAACTCGGATGAAAGAAAACAACAAGGAAAAGAGAAGCAGAGCTATCTCTTAGGCTTGTATGCTGTAGGTAATACCTGTTGACAGATACAAGTTAGGTACTTCTCAGAAACCACCTTTTTTCACACCAGGGATGAAGACTGAGTAAAGAAGATGCTGCTCTACAAGCCCCCCAAGAGCAGCACTTGGCCAACTCTCTCGTCTTGCTTTCCATGAGGGCCTGTGCTTTGACACGCAGACACTCACACGCTTCTTCCTCTCAGACACGCAGAGGAAAGCGAGTTTCTGGCCTGACATTCTACAGTTCCCCTTGGCAAGGCACATTTCTTCTTTAAAATAGCGGCTTTTGATAAACAACATCAGATTTCCTGGGGATTACCAGAACTACTTACCTTCCTCTTGGTTAAACAGCATTGCAGTAAGACGAGGTCAATAGGATAAATGATTCACTGCTGCACAATTACAAACTTCGCATGTTTTACTTAAAACAATTCTTCAGCTTCTTATTTGGGTGGGTGGGTGGGTGTGAATCACCCAAGTAAAAATAGAGAAGGAGGCAAATTATTGCAGTAATCTAACTAGTCTGATACCAGTTAGCCTTACACTGTACGTAGCTATTTGTCTCCTAGTAAATCTTTACATCAATTTGATGGAACGGTTGCATTTACACATGTTTATTTTTTATTTCACGATGACTTGGAGAATCTCTCCAAAGAATTTTCACAGATGAAAAGAATGCTGTATTTGGAAAACATTCATTACCTTTAAATCACTAAATTACAGCAGAAAAGTTAAGAAATGACTTCCTATGATAGCTGATAGGTGTTTAATCAAAGAGTTTCCTCTGTGCTGCTACCAAATCCTCTTTTCAAGGAAACAAGACTTTTACACTGGGGAAACACAGACTCTGCTCCACATTTTTTTCTCCAAACGGGAAGCTGACCTTCCTCCATTAAGCACTTAACGCACCTCCTCTTTCCCTCATTAGGTTACTCTCTCTGCCTCCTATTTTTTGTCCTTTGGCCCACAGTCTTCCCTGCCTAAAGCAGTGTGCAGCTAACAGCGACTGAAAAGTGCTGAACTTTCTACCTCCCGACCTGAGTGGACTCAAGAACTAGACAAAACAAGCTGTCCCATTTCTAGACATTGTCTGTGGACTGGTCTTAAAACTGAAACCCTTTCTGCTAGGAAATGATAAACGATGTGACTTTGTCCATGATAAATGATGCAACTTTCTGCAAATGAGGCTCAGCCAAGTGTGTCACGCGCAGCCTTCCTGGCTTAGGACTGTCTCGTATGTGCATCATCCCAGCCACAAAACTCATCTCGATCTTTGAGGGCAACTGTGGTTCTGCATGAAGAGGTCATAGTCCTAAGCACTGCAGCTCATTCCAAGGTGACATGAGTTTGGACACCTCCTGTCTCTAGTCTGCTCTGCAATATGTTTATCTTGGCTTTCTAAGAGTTGTTAGCCTGAAAATGTAAATACGTGGTCCTGAGAGAAGGCCAACGTTTGCCTAGCACTATTTTAAGGTTCTTCAGCCTTGTCTCTCAGTTCATACTACAACAGCTACATGGCTTGCAGAAGGGTCTTGCTTGGTGCTGTGAACATGGGAATGTCAGCTCCGTAGCACAGGCAGTGGGTGGCTTCCCTCGGGAACGCTGCTGCTCCCGCCGTCTGGAGCGACCAGACACGTCCCGTGCCAAGACAGGTCCCTTGGCCACTGCTGTATTCCAGAGCCGCCACTTCCCGGCATCGGCTCCTGAGGACAGGGGTTCCCCCTATCACAGCCTTTGAAAAATAGGCATTTACACAGGTTGAGCCTTTTCTGTTGTGTTGAGACTGTGATATATGTGGGACTGTGATATATGTGGGACTGTGATATAGGCACAGTTTGCCTATCGTGCTGTTTGCAAGGTTGGATAGCTCTTTGAAGATCAGAGGTGAAATCCTGGGCTGTGCACAGTTCACCACCCTGAATCTTCACATTCATATCTCTACTCACCAAAACGGAGCGTCATTATTTTACAGGAACTTCCAGGGCTGGAAAACCCTCAGAGCGTAATGGAGTTCTGGGATACCTGTGAATAACTTGCAGCATCTCTTGCTTGCTGGTTCCAAACAGTCATTTATACTCTTCCCTCAGGAGCATTGGGCATCAGAGCTCTTTTCAATTCTTGCTTCGCTCCAACATACCCTTGAATATATTTCTACAGAATAACAGATGGAAGTTTGGGGATGAAGGATACTCATCTGCAGACTCTGGAAACCAGTCCTGAGCACAGTGGCATCAGCACAGCAGATAAGCAAAACAATCCCACAGATTTGTTTCCCATGCCCAGAAAGGCTTGCTCTGCCCTTACACTGTTAAAATACTTGTGGGCAACACTGTGATTTGAATATTCACAAAACAAGACACTCTGAAAAGCGGCCCCAGCTCACTAAGAGCAATCTAAGATCTCAGCTGGGAAAAGCCCCCTGCTCTCCTGCATCCAGGCCCCACCAGCTGCAGGAGCTTGTGCCGAAAGTATGAACTGGAGCAGCGCCAGAACGGCCAGAATGGAAATACAGAGCCCTGGCTGGCAGGACACCTACTTAACCTAAGAAATGCCACTAGACATACCATGTTCTGCAACCTATCTGTGTAGCCTACCATCCTATTGTGGCCAATTCTGACTGCTGAGTGTAGGCAGTAACTGAGTAACTAGAACCAAGTATTTTTGCCTCTAATTAGGAAGGATTACAATTACAATGCAATGAGATGCTGAGTGAATTTGACTTTTTTTTTCTCCTTTATATAATGAATTTGCATTTTTTTCTGAGTGGTTCCTTTCTGCAGAAATACCATGTTAAAATCCCACAACACAGCCTGTTTTCTTATGCTATATGACACATGCAATCCCACTCCCAAGCCATCTGCAATTAGTCAGTGTATTTGCCTATTTCACCTTCGAATTAGCAGAACAAATGGAAGCATTAATCCACTTTTTTTTTTTAAGAATGGAGGTGATTTAAGCAGAAGGTCAGGTACCTAATGGGCTGTCAAGTTCAGACAGTCTTTCCGCCCGTCTTCCCAGCTCCCAAGGTTCCCGGGCCTTGACTGACAGTCCTCGGCAGCTGGTACTTTGTTTTCCTGCCAAAGCACCACGAAGGCCTGAGCTGAGGTGGATGCACAGCAAATATAAAGTCAGGCTATATATTCTGGCTGCATTTCTTACAAAAAAGAAAAAAGGAACAGCTACGAAAACATACACAGCAGGACTGAGAAATATATTAAAGATGCAATTAGTTTGTGCACCGCTGGCAGACTTTAATCAAAAGGAATACACATACACTTGCAGATGGCTTCACTGCATTTTTTTTTTTTTAATTGAAGATACCCTGTGTATATTAGTTTTAGGCTATCTCAGAGCAGGGGCAATTGTATGTAAAGGCTGCGCAGCACAGATAAAGGTAATGTGTAAGGTTGTACACATCTAGATCTTTTCCTGTGCTGCAAATTATGGAGCAAACTCCAAAAGGACAGTCTGGAATGCAAACCCTTTGCTAATGCTCCCAGAAATCTGCCAAAGAGCATACAAACAGGAGAAAGGACTCTCCATATTCATTTAGACGTAGCCTGCTGTGCATAGTTTCTTTTGAACAGCCTCGTAAAACTGAAGCATTTTTTTCCAAACAGATCACAGGTCACGTAAGCTTCCCAAGGGACATATTGGTTACAGATGTTTTCATGTAATAAAATATTCCACCCAACTGCAGTATTTCTAACTGATAATGCTAAAGCTAAATTACCCTTGACTAATGGTTATGTCCCCAAAGCACTCCTTACCATGGTAAACGTTGGCTCATTTGTTACCATTTAGCCTACATAATACTTAATATTTTATAAGCAAGAGCATGCCACAAAGACAACACATTTCAAATTTGCAAGGAGAATTACAATGTGCAGTCTGATTTCTTTCAAAAATATATCCATAAAGTTCCTTTTTCTTCTATCTTTATACTAAGTTTAAATGAATGTTCAGCATTACTATGCAGATTTGCATATTTTAAACAAGAGTAATTGCAATAATTTGCCAAGATTCCACTCTTAAACTTGGAATAAATCTCATTAAAAAACATTCCCCTTGATTGTCTGAACAGTATGGATCTGATGATGAGCCATCCAATTTGACTGCCCCTTAGCAGAGCTGTTAGCAAAGGCAAGTTTGTTGTCATGGTATCTCCAAAATGATGGAGTGGTTTGCAAGAAAAAGGAAAAAACAAAGGAAACAAGAAAGAAAGGGGGTGGAAGGGAGAGATGACCATGTGGTTTTCAATCGATGCATAAACTAAAGGACTATCAAGGATGGCTATGAACTTCCTATAAAAGAGAAAGCTTAAACTAGTCCTCTACCCAAAGGAGATCCTTTCAAACCGGGGAAGCTCGCTCTATTGTACTGTATCATGTCTCCATATAAAGCAACAATGTAGTGTTTCTGTTGAAAAAAAAAATCAAAATACGGCACTACGCTCAAAACATCCCTTTCTCTTTGCTCTCAATCACTGACCTCCAACATCTCCCTTATTCAGATTTCAAATATCGTCATTAGGAAAAATGAAATAAAGTGATTCTTGTTGTGATATTACCATTTCCATGTTGACACTTAGAATAAAAATTGAACCCATTTTAATTATGTTTTAGAAACGTAGCAGAAACTAGGCATTCTCTGAGCAGGGGCACAAGTTACTTCAGTTTTATAATGGTGTTACAATACCACAGGTAGACCTTGACCATTTTTAAGAAATAATGAGCTTAACAGCACATCAAAGTCAAATATTTGGAATAGACAAAAAAAGAGCGAGGAAAAAAAAAAATCTTTCTTCTCTACAAGCCACAATCCACATATTCACCACTTCAATGTGATTTTTAATTTTTTACGTCGGTAAACTATTTTATCCCTTCAAAGCCAACGGTAATCACTAATCCTGACAGGCAATTCTTGCAGCTATCAAATTCAAATGTACCCTGGTGCCTGGCAGAGCAACAGCGTAACGCTGCTGTTAGGGAAAACACGGGAAATTCGGGATATTCCATGGGCGGGAGTCAGCAGCGTCGCTCTGCTCCGAGGGCTCCGTGGGCCCAGGCCGGCCTGGAGCTGGCTCCGCCTCACGGCTGAGGGCAGCGCGAGGCAGCTCCTCGTGGCGCTCCCTGCTCGATCCCAGGAAAAGCGCAGGGCCCTTTTCCAAGGCCTGTGACCACACATGGAAAACAGAGGGCCCATGTACTGATATCTGAAGAGCGTTCTGGGCCCAGGGTGGTTTCGAGGCTGTGGAGAGGGGGCAGCGGCCAGAGCAGCAATGGCGGAGCCCGAGTGACCGGGTGACACCGAACCAACCGCGCCGGCTGCAACGGCCCTTTCCTCTCCTGCTGAACTGTGTCCAGCAGGGTGACTGACCACCAGCAATGTGGAGTGGCCAAAAACACCTTTAAGGTCTTGCAGACTGGGAAAAGACCAGTTTTCTGGAATTAAAAATCGCTTGGATGTAGGAGCCGCCATGACTTGCCCATATGAGCTGTTGGGCCAACACCAGCCACCATGGGGTATCCAACGATCTTCCCTTTCCACAGGAGGTCTCGTTATTTGTACTGGCCACCGCAGAAACCTGTGGGGCTGCCATTGCTCGCTGGGCAGCAGATCCCCACGTATTTCAGTGTGTGCACAGCGCAGCTGCCAGCAGAAAGCACGAACACGACAACCTCGACGTGCGTCTACTGCATGGGGAGGGAGAGGTGTCTGTGCAAAGCAAAACAGTGGGGATATTCTGCAATCCCTGATGCAGGTACAAAATTACAATTTTGGATGATGCAAAACAACTCTTTTGAATTATTTTTGGTACATTTTGTGATACCTTTGTCCTTTTGCTAAAGGACAAGAAGCACCCAGAAAGCAGAGCTAATTTCAGGGCTATTTCTTGGCTGCTCAACTACCTCCCTTCCTTCTCCCCTTTTTCTGCGCCGTCAGTATCACATCCAGAACTGCTCACTGGCTTCCCTGAATGCTTTATTTTTTACTTAAATGCCTAATTACCTCACCCTTTTATTTTAAACACTAGTATGCAGCAAAATGCTCCAATTAAAGATGGAATGTCTCCTAATTTAAGCCCAAAGGTTCCATTAAGGCAAGTTTCATGAATCCTAAAAATAGAAATGCATTCATAATTTTTTTTTCTCACTTTAATTAGGCTTTTTTGGGGCTTGAATTTAAATATCCCTCTGCAGTATCTTCAACTGCATTGCAGTCGTAGGAACCCCATGCAGAACTGTAAGATGAGAGATGACTCTTCTTTTTAAGTCTTCTACTCAGAGGTCACTGTAAAGTGGTGGCGTGCATGAAATAGATGTGCTACGATTAATTAGGAAAGATTTTGTTAAAAATGGGATTTCCCAGATGGCAGGCAACTTTTGGTTGATTTGTGTGCAGAGGGATCTTGTTCTAAGCTACAGTCTTAAGTGACATGAAAGAAAACAGCCTTGTGGCAGCCAAGGTGACAGGGAAAGCAGCAAGACTAACAGCAAGTCAGCTTGGGGCGAAATGAAAAATATGCTAACCTGGGTTCCCTGAACAACATCGCTTACATGGGCTACAGAATGCAAGGTTATGCTCCTACAAACACAGGCTACACATATAAGAGGGCAAGACAGTGCCTTGGAGGAGGCCTTGGGGTCAGAAGACTGGCAGTGACGCAGGGTTAGGACAAGTAATGAGCTTGTTTGTGGGCTAGGGAATACATAAAGCAGGAGATGCTGTAGTGGTACTTCAGAGAAGCATTAATAGCAACAGACAAGGCTGGTGGTTATCCAGGGTGACAGGACAGCTAGCAAAACAGTGCATTTCAGTGGCAGCCATGGTGCCTCTGCCTGCTTTGGCTATGGTGAAGCTGCTCTTCTTGCTCTTGCTGCTGGTGGAGGTGGTGGCTGCAGGAGAGGAAGCAGCTCCTCTCCACTCCGCACCATCCGACCATCTCCCATAGTTACAAGCCTAGCTCTCCAGGATGAATTCACTTCACCCTCACTCTTGCAGTGGCAAAAATTCAGCTTCATTTACAATTGCTGAGAAGCTTAGGACTGGTTACGGAAACTGTTACAAGAACACATGTCCACGGCGGGCATCCGCACCACACAAAAGATGTTGACGTGCTGGAAAGGATTCAGGAAAGATCTGCAAGAAGGAGAGTCAGGAAAACAGGCCCTGCAGCAAGAGCCAGAAGTAATTTGGTCTACTTAGTTTCACAAAGAGGAAGTGCAGAATGTCTTGATCACAGTCCATAAATACTTAACATTAATGGGAGACATTTAATAAAGGGCATAGAAAGATGCAAAGCTGAAAATGGAACTTTGAAGCAAAATTCAGGCTAAAGAATAGGAGAAGATGTTAGAAGTGAATATAGTTAAGTCACTGGAACCATTTACATTTGCATGCAGTAAATCTCCCATTTACCTGAGGCCTTAAAAAAAAACTAGATTAGATATCTTTTTAAAATGATATTATCCAGCTCAAGCAGAACTTATAGGCTGAGTGAAGTGGTGAATTTGTGTATGTGTATAACACTATAGCTGAGCAACCTAGATGATCATAATCATCATAAAACCTCTCAGCATATATGTAGTTCTTGAGTAGGTCTACAAAATTCTGTTTTTCCTGAATCTGCTTTAAATTAATGTTTTTGCTGAGCCCGATTTGAACCCCTCTAACTCAAGCTCTTTGCTGTAAATTTGATATATGTACCTTTTCCTTCAGACACCATGAGGAAGTAATCCAAAAACCTAAGGCTGGGTACGAGTAAACACAGCAAAAATGATCAAGGCCGAGCACGAGAGAACAGAGCAGAGCTGGAAGCGGGAAGGCAGCGCCCCAAGCCCTGGAGCCTCAGAGCCTGGGCTCGCTCCCCAAGTGCCTTTCCAAGCTGGGATCATTCCAGCACGTAGGAGCAGATGGAGAGCAGGTGCTTCCCAGCCACAGCTCCTTCTCCTTGGCTACCCTTGCCGTGCTAAGCAGGACAGGCTGGAAGGGACCTTAGGATTTAAAATAATTGTTGACCACCTAACAAGCCTATAGTTCTGCCAAGAGGAGCACAGGACGGAGTAACACAGAATGGCCTGCACGTAACCAGGTTTAGCTTGGCATCATCCCCTACCTTTAAAACCAACTGCAAAGCCACCACATCTTTTAAGTTAATCAAAGTATTCACATATAAAGACCTGTATTAGGGTATGCCAGTATTTTCTAGCAGTCCATGAACCTCAAGATTTATGTTTTATACGGGCAGCACAGACTCAGACAAGGAGCCCCCCTCCAGCTCAGCTCCTGTGATATATTGTTTGCAAATCTATATCCCTTTCTTCTCTCTACAGGCATTTACTATTTTTACAAGCTCAGGATGGAAAAATATTAATCAGAAGCAGCAGCAACAGTTTCTTTTTTTTTTTGTCAAATCTTTCTGGCATTAAGTATAATTACACAAATAACTGGAATAGCAAAAACAGACAATTGCTGGCTTTCTATGGGTATCGGAAGAGATAATACAGTTTTTATCATGTCCCTCAAATAATGGGCATCTTCCAAGCCTACTGTCAAGGAGGCTGCTTGCTGCTTTAATGCTGATAGGAAAATAATCTTGAAAAATACTGAGAGAGGGTCTTTCTACATACTTTCACTGTCAGGAAAGATTAGTTAAATAAACCGTTTAACCTGCTATTGACCTAAAACCTAGTTACATAAATGTTTTAAAAATTACTTTTTCTTCTTGAGTAGATAAAAGTCATCTAGTGAAGCTGAGGATATTATAGGAAGCCCCTTAATGATGGCTGCTTTCCCTTCAGCCTCTGTTAGCATATGATTTTTCTCCTGGCAAAGCAGATAGGAATGAAGTGCAGGAACACTGGAGTACGGTATGACTTGCTTGCTGTAAAAGCCTGGAAAGAGAGAGGTGCATAAAGGAGGAGTGAAAATATGCATGGTGTTCTTGCGAGGGAGGAACACCCTGGCCTGAGTTTGCTTTTCATTTCTCATAATTTGTAATAAAATTTCAAGTCATTTCCCTCATACTAAAAATGAGCAAGGTCCTGCAGAACCTGCATTCAGAGGCTGTGATCGCTCATGGCCTGTCTGCCAAAAGCCAATCTACTGGCCTGCTAAAGCTGAAAGAGAAATAGCTGGATGTGAGAGGTACATGTGGGGGGGCATCAACCTGCTGCCCATGCTTGCTGAATGTTCAAAACCCACCGTGACAAAGGGCACCTGAACCCTTGTGTTGATCACACAACAGGACGCCCGGATTTCGGCAGCTCTAGCGGTTGTTGTCCCTGCCACGGTGCCTGGAAGGCCCTGTCAGCAACAGCGTTATCCAAATCCTGGTGTTTTCCTGCCCCACGGGCTGTACTTTCAGCATCCCTTCTCCTCAGCTGTGCAGACCCGTGGCTAACAGCGCAGAGCAAGTGTTAGCTGAAAATTGTCCGGACACTGGGAAAATTGCCCCTGCTGTAGACCGAGGCCCTGTCTTCATGTAGGGAAACTATTTCCTCGTCTACTTCCCTGGGGAGGGCTGCATTAAAACAAGAAAAAAAGACCCTATTAATAAATCTGTAGTCTCACCAGCAAAACACATTTCCGCCTTCTGAAGTGTTAAAAGGAAAGAAAACCCCCACTAAACCGGCTCCTGATACTTCTGTCAATAAGGAGCTCGCTCAGGATCAAAGGAATAGAAATGCTAATTACGGCGCACTCCGCAACACCTCTCTGCGGAGCCAAGTGCTCTGATTAAGTTAACCATCCTGCTAATTACCATGGTGTTTAGCACAGCTGGGGCCAAAGGAAAGCCACCCACAAGAGCACGGTGACAGTGACAGGCCTCCCAACAACAGCAACGTGTTCATGCCCTGGAAGAAACTTCCCTGCAGTCCCCAGGAACAGCCCCAGCCGGCTGTGAATGCTCGGACTGTGACACCAGCCGCAGGTTCTGCTCACTCTCCTCCTTCATTCAGAGAAACCGAGGGCATTGGAAATAAAATTGTTTTGTATGTCATGAAAAATAAATGCCCGAGTCAGAAACTTATTGCCCTGAAATTAAGTTATCTGCTCCTAAGGGAACGTACAGCTGGACAACACAGCTTTCCAATTTAAAGGGGAGCCCACCACCCTGCCTTTTCTCAGTCGATACCACAAGACTGTGAAGTGCTCTGGCGATGAGAGAGGAAGGCCACTCCACTCTATATTTTCATTTAAAATGGAATGAAATAGCAGGCAATTACTGGCAAAACCACCTGCCACATTTCAGCAGTCCGTGTGGATGGAGAAGCGGGGGGATGGCAGTGGTGATAAATGACAGCTGAGCCTAAGTGAAAGTTAATCCTCCCTACTCATTCCATGACGGAGGGGGGAAATTTATAATAAATCAATAAATCCCTGCAGCTCCGAAAATTGCATCTCCTGTGGGCGCTTACAGTCTTGGTGGCGCAAGGCGTAATTGGAAAATGGGATTTTTAAACGGGGATGTAGTTATAACCAGATATTCTATTCATCGCGAGTTCCTTGGGGAACTCGCCAGCACTTCCTGGCGCTACTTCCCAGGGCCCCTGGTTCCAGAGCGGAGCCCTGGGCTACTTCCCAGGGCCCCAGGTTCGAGCAGCAGCGCGAGCTGCCCCGAAAGCAGGAGCTGACAGCGCCGAGGCCTCCTCAGGCGGCCCTGCTGTGTGCTCAGCCGCCTTGAAACTCTGGGAAGCTGCGAGCGGACAGGCTGTTTTCCAGTAGGAATTCAATAGTTAACTCCGAATTACATGTGCCACCTAAACGTAGTGATGCACCCAGGTGCTGCAGAGGGGACTGGAGCTTTGCCCATTCCAGGCACGTTCAGGACACACCGGTTTTGGTGCCCTGATGCAGGAATCGCTGCCCATCAGGATGAGCCAGCATGGAGGTCAGGAGCCCGGAGACTCCCCCTCACCATCTCCAATGCGGATCGACGACTCTGTGGAATTTTCCGAAACCTTCTCATCCACCTTCTTCTACTAAACTGGTCCACTAAAACACTAAACACTAAAAAAAAAAAAAGGCAAGGAAAAAGTACAGTATTTTATGGAAATTAGTAATCTGTATCTAAATTCCTTGATGTTTTGACAGGCCAGAAAGTGCTTAAGTGGCTTTAATCCACTCTTTCACCAACGAGGCTTGTTAGTTGTCTCATTCGGAAGGGAGACAGGAGAGGTTCCTGGGAGGCAACCCCGTGGTGCTGGGCTGAGCGGAGGGGGACGGGGCGAGGAGCAGAGCCCAGCAGCACCCCCAGGGCAGCACCCGCAGCCGGGGGCCCTCCGAAGCAGCCGCTGCCACCGCAGAGCCGAGAGCTCCCGGTGGGATCGCTGTCCCACACACACGCACACGGGAACCAGAGCCAGGACGTGGAGCAGGGCCGGGCTGACTGACACCCAGCGGCTCAAAGGCCAGCGCCTGACTCACGCTTCGGGCATGTGCTGCTGCTGTGCACACCTCGAAGGACAAGCCCTCCTCGCTCAAGACAACGCAGGCACGAGCTCCTGTTGGCTGCCTGCATTTCGTGCCAAACGCACTTCCACTCCCTGCAAGCATTCCTGCAGCACGGGCGGAGGGAGCACGTCGCAGTGATACTCACGTACCACAGGGATGGGCTTACGGGAGAGGCCGGTGGAAAAACAGAGGGAGCGGGAGAGCAAACTGCCTACTGTAGCAGTAAGCCAGGTAGCTTTAAAGGGGGTGTTTTCATTGCTTGCAGCCCGTGTGTTCAGGAATTACAGGTCAGGCCTTAATGCTACCTCCTCTTGGTCCCCTTCCAAACCACCACGAAACTGTTAACTGAAAATGCAAAGCAAGCACAACACGCTCGCCTGGGAGCTGGTTTCTTTCCCTATGAGTTTTACTACAACAGTGCTTTCCGACTGACAAAAACGGTGCTGTAATAATCAACACGGTGATGTAGTTGATTTCCATTTTCCCTAATTATTTCCATTTATCACAGGGTAATCTGAGGGGCATGGTCACGAAAATATTTGGATTTGGCTAAGTTTTAGACTATTAGTTACACAAACTTTATCTCTTGAAAGAGTATCTGCTAATGATATGTGCTTCACTTGGGAGTTAAACACTGAAAGGAGAACGCTGATGTCTGACAAATTGAAAGTAATATCACTTTTGAAGTAAATTAGATGAATTTCCCAGATGTTGCTATAGAAAAGACTCAAGGAGGTGAAATGAAAGTCACTGCTGATGCATTCAGACACTTACCATAAAGTTCCCAGGAAAGACACATTTTAAAAGGAAACTACAAGAAAGGACACAGTAGAGGTGGGAAGTTTTGACTTCTGTCACCCACCTTCACCTAAGTATCTGGCACTCCTATTTGGTTTTGGTTTTAAAGAAGGTAGTCCACGTTTGTGCACAAAAATAATGCTAGTTAGTATAAATACTAGCAAAAATACTATTTTTAAAGGTTGTTGACAATCTGAAGGAGCTGCTCATCATTTCCAGGTGAGGTGAAAGAACAAGAAGAAATACACCTGTTATTTAGAAATTCAATGAAGATTTTCAGGCCTGTCTTTAATACTACTGACAATTAGTTCTTAGCATTTTTCTGTGGCATATCTCAAAACATGCTTAGGGTTTGGAAATGCCGGAGTCTACCTGCAAAGAGGAAGGAAGGAGGGAAGGAGGGAAGGAGGGAAGGAGGGAGGGAAGGGAGAAAAAGACCAAACATCAAGCACTAGCAGCATCTTTGCTCAAAACTCTCAAAAAGATCTTCCCTTCTTTTCCAATTACTTGCAGTTCCACATCAGTGCTATCTCCTTCCACATTCCCCAACTAAAGCAGTACAGGCTACAAGTTCAGCAGGCTCGTGAGAAAAGGCAGTCCCTTTATCCAGGGTATCCCCATAATCCCCCTTTATCCAGGCTTTCCCAGGAAAAGCCTGTGCACTCCCATCTCTGCTCTGTGAGCTGCCAAAGGAAGGCAGGACCCCCCGGGAGCAGCACTGCCCGTGGAGCAGCCGCAGCTGCTTTTCCAGGGTCTCTTCCAGGCTGCTCAGGTCTTTTCCCTGTTTCCTGCACTCTGACTCCTGACCACTTGTATCTCTCACTGTTTCCTCAGCCTGCTCTTCATTTTCATTCCTGGACGTATTTGGGTTTCTGCTCTTCCTAAATGTGGGAGATGTGGAAGAGAGAAAACTCTCTTCGTATGTGACTCCAGTTCTCCACACGGGAGGATTTTACGCTGTGAGTTTTGATCATTTTGGGACAACAAACCCAGCTAAAGTTCACCTGTTCCTTTAGTATAATCCTTATGCTACATTTTCCTTAGAACCCCTTCCTCCCCCTTGTGAGGCATGTTCCACTAAATTATCCCCTAAGAAAGCAGAAAAAATATTTCACTAAAATGTACTGATTATGTCAAGTTCATCCTCTTATTAGGATTACAGATTTTCTACAGTTTACTTGGATTCACTTTGAAATCTGCTTTAAAGCACAACAGATGTTGACTTTTCATGCCAGACTAATAAATGCATTTATTCCATTCTCATCTGGTGACCAAAGGCAATATATTACAGGGGGAAAAAAGAAAACACTTGAAGAGTAGAAGAGGGTCTATTTTCCAGACACAATCCCCAAAACTCTGCACTGTAACACTACAGAAGAAGAAATAAATGGTTATAAAATCCCAAATCATAAATGTCTTCAATAGTCATATAAAAAACTCAGTATTCTTGGTTAGACAGTTACTGTTAAAAAAAAAAGTTCTGAAAACACTGTTTTCAGACTCTTGGGACATATCTGTTTGACTCTAACATTTGAAAGACTGATAACTTTCTAGATTTGGTATCTATAAAGAAAATATAATAAAATAGACTCTAAACTTCAGATGTGTATTTCAAACTAGTGAAATGCAGCTGACTAACTGCCCTGTAAATACTCTGCCTGGGTTGTACTTTGTCTTTCTTTGGGTATGTCCAGTGATGGAACAGCAGCAACAGAAATCATAATTCTTGTACCAGTCTCTTCCTTCAGCTACCAGAAAAAATCAATCCTAATGACAAGAAATAATTTTTAAACACGTATAGCTATAATTTAAAACTATTCCAAATGCAGTCCTCACCAGCAACTCAAATTCCATGAAAATCAGTAATTATAATTGGCATTGCAAGAATTTCCTAGGAGCCCCAACATTAGGCGATTACTTGTTTGCTTTGCATTGCTCAATCATAAACAAAAAACACTGAGATTTGCAACCAAATTCATCTCACAAAAGAGGAAACTTTGGCAAGCAGTCAAAGAACTCAATTTTACTACCACCCTCCTTTTAAAGTATTTCAAGAACATTCCTTCTTAGAGTGGATCCAAAACTAATCTGATGTGGAAAGAAGTGATTTCACCAGCTTTTCAAGAAACAGAACTTTACCTAACACCATTGGATAACCCATCTCTTTCACTGTGGTTCTCTTTTAACATAGTTCTTTAATGAAAGAAACTAGATTGTTTCCAAATATTTCCTTCCAATTCAGCAATTCAATACAAGATATTAAATTGCTGAATGAAGTATCTTTCTCTGTCACGATCTTAAACTGAAGCAGCAGCATTTTTTTTTGAACAGGAGGAAAACACTCAAAAATGCTGAAAAGAAACAAGACAGGAAACAACCATGTCCCTTAAGGCACATTGGAACTGTATAAATCATTTTTCTTTTAACCCTAAACTATACAAAACTGATTATAAAGCTGATTCAATCATGGTAATAGTGCCATTACTCAATGAATTTAAGTCATGTAGCAGATATCATTATTCAAAAATTCCCCAAAAAAAGAATGTGAGAGAGGGAGAAAGAAAAGAAGCTTCGCACTTAGGCCTCTGGAATGATGTTTCTGCAGTCTTTTTGTTGTCCTGATTCAAACAAATCCCAACATAAAATGTCACAGAGCAAAATTAAACCTGAATGAGATCCTTCTTTTAAGTGTGACTTTTTTGCTTAGGTCAGGATGCATTTTCCATCATATTCTCATCTGGAAGCTACTGCTACTACGAGTTCATTGATGTACTGGACGACTGGATGGCCTCTCGTTAGTGAATGGAAACAAGAAAATGCAAGTCTGTGATGCCCAGGCCCATAAATTTGTTTCTTTGCTTTTCAGCAGGCTACACCAAGCTCACCCATACAAAGGGATAACAGGAAAAGAAGAAAAGCAGAAACAAAAAAAGAAAAGCGAGAAAAAAAGGAGAAAATTTTAGTGAAAACTTGAGTCTGCACAAACAAGAGCCTCGTTTTTACCTCTGGAAAGGTTAAGGTCACCAGGCTGGTGCTCACAGTTGCTTATGAGGGGACAAAAGAAGGCGCCACAAAGCAAGTAGTGCACAGATCCCAACTGGCAGCTGGCTTGAAAAATGCTGCAGTTCAATTGACTATGAAGAATGAATTACACTCCTGCTGGAACAACAGAAAAAACACCCACAACCTGATCTCACCAGGCCAGAAGTAGAGCCGCATTCCAGGCCTCACGTGTGACAGCACAGCACGCAGAATGCAAGTTTCAGTTTGTTCTGCACATCTGAACAAACACAAAAGCCTATATGGTTCTCATTAAAATAAAAGATATCTCCCAACTTTTAAAAGAGAGCAAAATGATTTGGGTTCCAACTCCTTTGCAGCAGAAATAGCGTTATCCTACCGTGCTGCTGCAGCTGGGATTTAAGTCACCTGTGTTATTTTCCTATCTATAAAGGACCACCGGCGGATTAAAGATCTTTCTGATTTCTTCAGCTCTCCCTCTCTTTCTTCTGTCTTTTAATGGAAATTTCGTTGACAAGGAGCAACAAAGCCCTCTCCATCAAAGAAAGAGCAGAGCACTGTAGACAGGCCCCGCTTTCAGCGCAGACTTTCAGCGCAGTGCCTGCAGATTGGCTCAACAGGGTTTTCAAACGGGAGCCCCAAGCCTTGCAGGGAGCAGCTCTGGCCTTGGAAGGGGTTTAGCAAGTTCCTTCCTCAGTGGCGGGTGTCCCAGAGGGCCGGGCCAGCTCTCCCGGAGGAGCAGGTATTCCCGGGCAGCCCCGCTCCCGGCTCCGGGCCCTAGGCTGGCACCTCCAGGCTCACCCCAGGCTCGCCCCAGACACCCCATGCACCAAACACAGGCACAAAAGCAAGAAAACACAGAGCGAAAATCTGCCAGATTTCTACGCTGACTATTGCTTTTGTTTATCTATCTCCTGTGTTTATCTGTAGTGTGTGTGGGGCAAATGCTGCAGCTGGAGCTTCCGACGGGCCCTTCACAGGATCAACGAAGGCCAAGTGTGAAGAACCAAGCAGGAAGGATAAATGAGCAGGACAGACAGCCATTTACTATCCATTAGCAGAAAAGACATTGAGAAATTAGAAGAGGGCCACAGCTTAAAAGGTTTAATGTCACCTCTTATGTACTTTTTTAAATTATTTGCTTAGACCCCCCCCTACTTCTGAAAGCTTTTTCTTGCTGGAATACCATTACACCTCTGAGAGACCAAGTGTGAGCGTGACTAACAACTAGATTTTGATATATTGTGTAAACGAGTCAGAAGCAACTGGGAGAGAGGAGGAATTGAAGAATGCAATGAATTAAACATAACCAAAGTGCACACAATAGAAATAAACAGGACATTTGCATCAGAGGTAGGTATTTGCAGGAAAATTATGTCCATGTTCCGTATGTTACGGGAAGGATTCTGGGTTGATTCATAATGAAAAGGAAGGCTTAATATGTAGAGCTGCTTTAAAATTGTGTACTTGCAATTCAGAAAAATTATTTTTTATTTTAATTAAAAGCTAGTGATTTTATTACTTTGCCAGCAACAATCTCAAAGAAAACATAAACATGTGCAATAAATGAGAATTTTGCTTTCGCATTGTGCGCCCCCCCAGCTGGCCTGATTCAAACACTATAGCAAGGTTTTTGCTGACAGACGATCTGCAGACAGGACAGAAAAGATTGAAAAAATATTTGCCAAGAAGGATAATTAGTCCCAGGTAAATCACAAGCTACCAAGATTTGCACTTCTAAATATTAAAGAGACTATTTTATTTAGTTACCAACTTCCACAGGAAGTATTTTAGTGCTTGCAGCCTGGAACACAATAATGGAGCACAAAGGCTAACTACAGTAATATGACTTTGCACTGGAGCTGTTTTTATGGGTACTTTTTTTATTTATTTGCTTGTTTCTTCAATAATAAATATCTTAAATTTTGAATTATATGATATGAAAGTTTCTGAAGGAAAACAAAATACAGGTAAATGGAGGCAAAAGGAAATATCTAGCTAGAAGTTGTCTTGCCTCTTAAAACACCTATTCTTCGTTAGCAGAGCCAACAGCAATAACTTTAGCTCATTAGCTCTATAAGGCTATCTTGCAAAATACCTTTGCCAGTGACAAAGATACATTAGGTCTCTCTTCAGCAGTTGCATACACTGTATAGTCCAGTGACACTATAGGAAATCTATATTCCGTGAGACAGTTAAAGACATGACTTGGAGCAAAACAAACAAGCAGGAACGAGAGGGAAGCAAACACGAACCAGCAAGCAAACTACCTTGGAGGACGCAGAAGAAAGACTAGGATATCATGCAGAGCCAAAGCAAGAGAGTTACTCCATCCGGGAAGCTGAGCCCTGGCTCTCCCTCCTTTCCAGCCTTCCCCTTCACGTGGGTACTACAAAAGGCAAGTTGCATTCCAAAAGGTACTCACTGCCCTTATTAAAAAGGGGAAAAAAAAGGGAGACAGCATCGCTTTCTCTTCCTGTAGCAAATAGCTCTGAGCTGGAATGCAGAAGAAATGCCTCAAAGAGTCCTCTGTGCTGGAGGGTTTAGCAGAAGCCCAGCAGGCTCAATATGAAACAGATGTGCAGGAACAAGCCTTGGCGGGGGAATCTGCTCGCCCCGTCCCATGGCAGGAGCAGGGAATGCAGAGAGGCAGGAGCAGGGAATGCAGAGAGGCAGGGTCGGGTCAGCAAACCCAGGACCTGTGACACCGACTTCCCTCAGGACGCCCCATCCCTCCGTCCTCAGCGCCACAACAGGGCCCAACAACACATGCAGCATCAGCCGGTGTTAAACATGCTGCCCCCCAGGCCAGCGCAAAGCCGAGAGTCCCAGAGACGTTCATCTTTTAGGGAGAGTAAGTCATTGATGTACCATTTTGATAAGGAACTCTGGAGCGTATTCAAGTTAACTAGGAACTTTAATCTGTTGTGTTGCCCTCCAAGCAGGAACACAGGAGCTGAATTTAATCCCGGGTAGATACATCTCATCAGCTACACGTTGCACACAGGGTCCAGATCTATTCTGCTAGGGCCCAGATGTGCAAGAAGGCTCTTAAAGAACACACACCTGCCCCAAGCCATCTACCAATCTAATCAAGACACAATTAGGGGTGGGCATGTACTTAGGGAAATGAGTCATTAGCTTGCAGATTGAGACTCCTGTCTCTCAGCTACTGCCTCCCTTTTGTTTAGCTCTCTTTTTTTCCCTGGATTTTGTGGGGAAGGAGCTTTCATGTGTTGGAATGATGCTGTGCAGCAGGAGGAACTTGGGATTCACTGGGCAGATCATCCCGCAACTACTAGTTTTCTTAGGAGATAAAGAGGGAAGAAAACAGTGCAAAAAGAAAAGCAAACTGAAAACTAACCTCTGAAGAGAAGGAGAAGAGCAGGAAGATGCCCCAAACCAAGAAAAGAAGCTGGGAATCCAGAGTATGCATCTTAATAGATGTTCAGAAAGAACGAGGAAGGGAGCGGGGAGAAGCAAACACTCCTTTTGTCTTCCCCCAGCCACCAGATCTCAAAATCACACCCCAATGAGCCCGGCTCCGGACCCCGCAGTGAACACAGGTGATCTATCATATCTCCTTCCAACACCCCTCTGCCCACATTTCACCCCAAACATGGGCACAGACTATTGAGCAGAGAGGAACCTCTCTCTGAGGACAAGCTCCTCACAAACCCGGCTGCCCTACGACGTAGATACCAACCAGGAGGGATGTTAAGTGATCAATAAAACAGTGATCAGTGATCACTGCAGTGATCAACAAAAAATCAGTGATCAAAACAGTGATCAACAAAAAAAAGTGATGAACAAAACCGTGTTGCTGCAGGTTGAACTAGATGTTCCTGTCTCCACTGTGTCTGCCACCTTGAGGGCCCTTTCTGAGGGACTGGGGAGCTCTAAAATCCCAGGGGATGATGGACCAGAGCCCAGCACGGCCTTGAGCAGCGCGTGGCTGGTTGGCAGTGCTTGGCCGGCTTGGTTTGCAGCAGGGGACCGCCAATAAAGCTCCGCGGCAGGGAGAGCTGTGCAGGGAAACGGGGAGGGCAGAGGACACGTGGAGCGGGAAGCCCCTCATGGCCATGAGGGGAGCAGCCGGTCAGTGCAGGCCACGCTGTGGCCACACAGCGGGCAGAAACCAGAGCTCGGGAGGAGCCAACTGAACTGCCTCTCCCTCGGCCCGAGCAGGGGCTCCGGAGGCAGCCGGCCCAGCTCCTGCCCTCCGTGGAGATGGGGACCAACCTGGGAATAGCGCGGATGCCTGGTGGACACACAGCGGCTCCGAGGCAGGCCTAGGGCTAACGGCATCCTGCCCTTTCTGTCAGGCGAGCTGGTTATTTTGAAGGACGATCTGGGGGCTAAATCAAGACAGACGCTGAGGCGCTGGGCTCTGTCAAGCACCCAACAATTTATTTGAAGCATTTCTCAACGGGGCAGCACTGCGGCAAGGCCGGACTCCCGTCCGTCCTCTCCGCTCGCGCCGGTGTGACGAGGATGGTGCCGAGGCTCCCACGGCACAGGCCCAGGAAACGGAGGCCGCAGGGATACGCGGGGGAGGCGCCTGCCCGGAGAGGCTTCCCAAGCGGAGCGCGGCGCCCACCTCGGGACGCCCCGCGCAG
Organism: Rhynchotus rufescens; assembly: GCA_032273925.1. NCBI lineage: Eukaryota > Metazoa > Chordata > Aves > Tinamiformes > Tinamidae > Rhynchotus > Rhynchotus rufescens. Next base: position 2,684 of record JAVCKT010029640.1, on the reverse strand, counting down.
GGACGAGCAGGAGCTGAAGCTCTGCTAAAAACGACCAGGACGACCTGAGAGCACCCGTTTTACATGAAGGGGATAGATTTGCTTGTATGACCATGGTGTAGGGTAGGAAAATACATGCAGGAAAAAAAGATTAGGAGCAAAAGAAAAGTGAAATAGCAAGTGGAAGAACAGGTAAAACCAGATCTGAACAGCTTCACTTCATTAAAAAGGAATTCAGCCCTTGGCTGGAGGACAAATGCAGGCAGCATAGTTTGGGGTTTTGTTTTTTTTTTTTTAAGAGCTGTCTTACTTGAGGAATCAGCATGTTGACTTTTCACTCAGCCATATGGGCACTCAACAGTTTCTCAGTCTGACAAATTAGTTTGTTCTGTGCGTTTAGAAAACTGTCAGATCTGCGTCTTCCCTTTGGTCCGACAAAATTATTATTATATTTTCCCAGACCGCGAGACACACTCTTAAATCTCTGCCTTGTTTTAAAATGTCCCTAACACAACTTGCAGAGAGGGAGGGAAGCAGGGGAAGCTTTTGCTCCATAAAACAACTACACCGACCTATGTAAAGAAAATTTTAAACTGTCACGACATGAGGACCAATTTGTTCCCACTATCGACAAGGCTCAAAGAGCTGTTTCCAAAATACTTTTCTTCAGGACACTTCCAATATTTGTTTTATCTATTCTATATACTCACTCGAAAGAGTAGAAAATCAGGAAGTGGTAGAGGGGCTTTAAAGCAACATTAATAACAGTAAGCACTACAGCCCGCTGACAAATACTTACATATAAAGTAAAAGATCTTACTTTGAGAAGTTCACTTTTTCAAGTTGTCTGTGTTTCAGATCTGTAACCAGGAGGCTGCTCAGACTCAGCCACAGGGACTCTACGGTTGCTCCATAATCTAAACCAACCTCCCAGGAAAGCTAAGATGGTTTCAATAAAGCTCTGAAATTCTATGCTGAATCACCAAATAACTGAAACGCAGCCAGACACCCCACGTGCGGCACACGGGCGCACACAGCGCGCCCGGGCGCCGCGCAGGACGGATATTTAGGTGCTCTAATCGCAGGGAGAGCAGAGTTTTCACACCACATGCTTGGGGTTTCCTATAGCTGCAGATTTCCTCCTTTGCGGCTTGCCCCGGCATCGGTAACTCGTATTCCTTGGATGCAGCATTCCCACAAACGAGTAGGTGCTCACCAGGGTCCGGAGTCACCAAGTCGGCAAGATTCTGTTTTCCAGTCTGCCCATTTGTGCAGACCTCCCAAACGAAGGGCAGCAGCAGGGAGGAGCTGGGTTAATCTGCAATTATCCCACTGTGTCCTGAGCAGCGACTGCACCACAAGGCTTCCAAGCTCGCCTCCGAAACCTCGTGCTAACCCGAGCCTTTTTTAAACAGGAAATGATGGGTTTTCTCAGTGCAAGTTTTCATCTGTGGAATGAATCAAAACACTCTCGTTCCCGACCAAGTAAAATATGAACTTTCATCTCCCGAACTCAAAAGGCTGGCAAATTTATTTTTAACGTTCACAATGACCACAGCAAACTGTTTTAAAAACAAATGCCTGCAATGTCTTTGTGTAACAATGTCATTTCCATCTTTCTTTTCATATAGGCAATAAACAAGATTACTCAACCCCTGAACAGCTCGAGTGGGAGAACATTCTCAAGAAGCTTTTTGTGGTTATTACTCGCCAAAGTATTTTTAGAGAGAAAAAGAAAAGAAAACGAAACAAGGGACTTCCAAGAGAAGTTGCATCAAAAAAAAAAAAAAGGGCAGAGAAATCAAGGAAATTGTTGGAAAAGAAGCATCAATCACAAGTATTTTTCAAAACAGAAATATCTGTAAGACCATTGCAGTCAAATTATGCGAGTCAAAATTATGCAGCTCTATTCAAACACCAATGCCAGCCGCTAATAGGCAAGAAGTTTTAAAGCTGCATTTTGAACTGCCTTCTCTTTATTTTCCTCCTCCTTGTCTCTCCTACTGTCTAACCAAGCGAACAACCCATGAAATTGTCTAGCTCCAGATGAACCCATCCATGCAATTACCTCACATTCCTTTGCAAAGTTTTATTACCTAGCAAGAGGAAAAATTAAAAGCTTTCCTGAGAAACTGTGAAAGTTAGCAAAGCCCTGTTTTACAAATGTGGACAAAAGAGTATTGTTCAAATGTACTTGATGAAGGTTCCATCACCGAACAACAAACTCTTTCATTAGTCTAAAGGGAATAAATAAAATATGCCAAATTACTCTGTGAGCAAGAATGCTTTAACCTTAATTAGTTACACAACAATCTGGATCTACTTCTGAAATAAGGTTCCTTTTCTACCTATTACCTGCATTTCAAAGAAACCCTTGCAGACTATACTAGGCCATCGGTGCAATTCAGAAACTAATAAAAGTGAAAAAAAAAGTGCTTGCCAAGGTGAAACAGAAACCTAGGAAAAGGACAGTGTGTGACCTGCAGGAATCTTCAGCTCTTCCCTCCTGCAATTAAAAATGCAGTGCTAAATAGGATAGGAGCAGACAATTAAATGAGAGCAAATGATGTTACCAATGATGTGTTAAGAGTAACTTTCCTCAGCAATTTGGTGTCCTGCAGTGAGGAGACTGAAATAAAATAAAATAAAATAAAATAAAATAAAATAAAATAAAATAAAATAAAATAAAATAAAATAAAATAAAA